>BMAO01020805.1:0-51553 GCA_019973975.1 Trichonephila clavata | reverse complement strand
GTGAACGCCAAATTGAACTAATAAAGTCGTTTTTTGGTGTATTTCGACCGATGATCTCCACGAAATAGTGTTACGCGCACATGATAATACGCTAACACGTGCCAATATTTTTCTCACTGTTCAATTAAGTAGGTCATCAGCTGTTTCGGATGCACTTTTAAAAATAATAAGAGATAACTTAATAAACAAAAAGCAATTCAAGAAACAAAAAAAATTATAAGTTTACGGTTAGTTTTAATCCAATTTTTTCTTTCTTTATTTACATTTTTTGTCCCATTCAAGCAATAGTTATCCTAATCCTAATAATAGTATAAATGCGAATGCGAGTTTGTTTGTTTGTCACTCATTCCCGCCTAAAACACTAAACAATTTTAAAATTTTTTTACCAATTGAAAGCCACATTATCAGTGATTAACATAGTATTCCTAAAGGAACTACGCGGGTGAAACCACGGGGCTTTGCTTAACCCTGCCAAGTTGGCGCAAAATTATGCATATACCAGAAATTTTATAAAAATTTTCTCGCATTTGTAAAAATAACTGAAACATAGTATAATTTAATATCTTTACTAAAAGCAATTTTTTAAGTGTTTTTTTTAACGTCGAATGTTTATTACGTTACATTTATTGAATGTCAAACTCAAACTTTGAGTTGGCTAAAACTTCTCTATTCCGACAGTATCAGAATTTCAATACAAATTCCCCCACTTTTTTAAAGAAATAATGACGTAAACTTTTAGACAATTGAGTATAACTGAACGTTCTGTGATGATATTAAATGCTACTTTCATAAAAAATTTTGATTTATCGAATATTTAATATTTTAAGTTTATTATTTTTTTTTTACAAATAATTCCAATATAAGGTCATGTTTTGTCCAAAATTTTTCTTTTATACTGAATCTAGATATTTTATATGGAGGTAATTATAAATGAGAATGTGAGCAAATGTCGCCTTTCGAAAAGCCATGCTTTTCTTGTGGCCAACTATATGTAGTCTGCTCGAGTGTGTCTAATGCCGGAAATCTTCACATATTTGCAGCTGAAGGAAGAACATATAATATATAGTACACATTAGCATCTTAGAATGATATTCTGATTTGAGCTCTTTTAAAAAGGAGTTATTCATTAAACGCAGAAATTTCAACATTTTTAAATATTAATAGCCTAAGTTATTGAATTTTTGTTGTTAATTATTATAATAAAGTATGTTTCCAATTTTTAAAACTAAGCACAATTTTAGAATATTTAAATTTAATGGTCCATCAAGCAATAAAAATTATCATATTTCATTTGCTTTCTTATGCTTCTGACTTTGACAGTTATTTAAAGACATCAATGCGAGTGAAGCCGCGGGTAAAATCTAGTTATATCATAAACAAGAAACTTTATTCTATTTTTTAAGGGAAAAAATTTGATATACTTAAAAATTAGACTGTTGTTAGAATCAAACTATTGCAATTATAAATGATCACTAAAGTAGCATTATATTTTTACTTCAATTTCAGGGCATTATAAAGATTGAGAAATAGAAATGTAAGTAAAATATTAGATGGTGGATATTCTAAGTACATTTTTAAAAAAAATTTATTATAATAATGTTGAGGATGAGTTGAAATACAGTCGATTCTCATTAATTCAAACTTTCGATAATACGAACCTCTCGCTAATTCGAAATATATACTCAACCCCTAGAAAAACTCCCGATATTTCGAAATGAAACAATACGTTTTGTTACACTGAATACTGCGAAGTAAAACCTGTGGCTGGCCATACTACAGCTCGCAATAATTCGAAGTTATCTCACAAAACTCTCGACAATTCGAACACTTACTATCTAGAGTCCTGTAGCAAATAGGTTGTATTGTCTCTGCATGTCTCCCCTGTAACGTAGCCTCTTTGATGACCATTTGTCTGTTATCCCTTCTTTGTGTTTCCTGGTTCCTCAGGCGAAGATTGTGTTTTTTGCGTAGGACTGACATAAAGATTTATGGCTCATCTGTGTGACTTATAGAATGAGAAACCTAATTGGACACGGGCCGGACTGGGCCCTGCCTTTAAGAACCAATAGTGTTAGGGATAGCGCCTGAGGGAACCGGGTGCGTAACGATTTTATTTCCAGTGATGAATGGAAGAGATTTGAAGGGAGGCGTGAAAAAGTCCTAATCGAGAATTACTATATAAATGTATTATTTTAATAAATGACTTTCAACTGCTGTATAATATTTGTACTTTATAGTATGTATTTTTTAAAAAAAATATTTTAAAATAATTTTATATACGTGTGCAATTGTTGTTTTATTTCATAGTTTTAAATTTAAGTGTTAGAAGAAAAATTCGGGAGTTTTTTCTTACTCTCTGGTAATTCGAAGTTTTTCAAGATTTTTATTAAAAATGAGAACACTGTTAATCTCAAAAACAAGAGTATAAACAATCGTTTCACGGAAGAAACTTTAAATGATTTAGAATTATATTTTCAATATTTTGTGTGTTTTTTTCCTTATTAACCTAAAAGAAAAGTTTGTATTATTTAAATTGGGATTTTACTTAAAAATTATAATCACTAATGCTTAAAAATTTGATATCGTTTAGGCAGAAATAAAGTTAATTCTTATTGTAAGCAATGGCTATCTGTAATAATTCTTGCGAATAGGAGTAAAGGAATCGAGGTATAATGATGCGTTTTAAACTAAAACTGGTATTTCCTTTTCCTTTTTTTTATTTCCATGGTTCTAAATAAGATCGCGGATCAGTTTCATTTAATGTACAACATCCCATCTAATTACATTACATACTATCAATTGTCCGTTTCCTCTCAGGTTTTATCGCTACCAAAAAAAAGGAAACATGAACAAACTTAAATGCCATCTGAAGGATTGGAGAACGATTTGCCATTCATTCAAGAAATTATTAATTCTTAGGGAGAGCCAGAACTTAATCTTGCCTCGACTGAGTGCAATGTAATGAGGGGGGTTGATATATCACATCCATATCATTCAGGAAAAAAGATCGTTTTCAGCATTGTGCAAAATTATTAATTAAAAATGTTTATGAATAGATTGTAATTATAACAAATATACACTCATGGACAAAAAAAGTTAGCGCACCAAGAAGGAGTCGTCAAAAAGAAACAAAATTTTACACACGTAATGACTATTTTGATATAAAAAATGATTAGAAAAACAAAGAAAAATGATCATTTATTTTAGAGCAAAAGGTAAAAGAACGGGAGAATTTAATACCCTGTTTAACCCCCTCTAGCGCAAATGCACGATGCGATACGATCAGGCATTGGGACATACAAGTTCTGTATGATGTCTTGAGACATTTAGTTCCATATTTGCCCCTAGTTCATTCAAACTCGTGGGATGCCCAATTCGAAATCTCAACCGATCCCAAAGAGGCTGGATTGGAGACAAATCTGGGGATCGGGCAAGCCAAAGAAGGGTAGTAACATTGCGGAGAAAGTCTTGTGAAACCCTTGCCGTGTGGGCCGTGCACTGTCATGTTGAAAAATGGCTCTTGGGAGCCGTTTCATGAGTGGTAAAACATTTGGTTGCAGGATGTCATGGACATACTTCTGGGCTGCCATGGTGCCATAGATCAATACTAGGGCTGACCGTGTATTGTAGGCAATGACACCCCATACCATCACACCAGCTGTGTAAGCGGTATGTCGCTGTAAAGCAAAGGCAGGATTGAGGCGTTCACCACGGGTTCTCTACGCACGAACACGATTGTCATCACTGCTGAGATTGAATCTGGATATTCGTCGCTAAAGACGACCTGATTCCATTCCACTGCAGTGCACTTTCCTCTTGCGCGGCACCACTCCTAACTGAGGCGTCGATGGGTGGGCGTCAATGGCAACACACGTGATGGGCGCAGCGATCTGAAATGCCCTTCAGCCAGGCGCCTTCGTATGGTTAAAGAGGACACAGGGGCCCCTAGTGAAGGTTCTACCTGTGCCTGGATGGTGGCCGATGAAACACATAGCTGTAAGAGTGCATTTCTTACTATGTGGCGGTCTTCTCGACGACTTGTCTGCCGAGGGCGTTCTGAGCCTGGTCTTCGTGTAAATGGCATCTCTCGGATCCATTGGTCCCAGCACTTCCTCACAACACAATCAAAGCAGCCTAATTGACAGGCTACTCGCCTAGCTGTCCACCCAGTTTCCATCATGCCGATGATTTTCCCCTCTTAAACTGCGACAGCTGCTCATATTGTCTTCGAAAACGGTGTGTACCTCAGCGCTTCTGTAAACGATTCAGCACACCAAACAAGTTTTTGTTACCTGTTTTATTCTCCGCGTAGAACGACGTTAAACACCCTCTACCGGCTATACGTAATGTGCAATCACGATACTTTTCTAATCATTTTCGCATCTCCCCGATATGTACCTTCATGCCAAGTTTTGTTACGATCCTGTAATTATTTCTTGGTTGCGCTAATTTTTTGTCTAATTTTTTTGATTTACAGTGATGTCAGAGTTGAATTCGTTGAAGGTAATTAATTTCCAGAACTTTAATCTAAAGTGAAACATATTTTTTCTGTTTACTGATGGAACATTTTAGAGCTATATCAAATAATTTAAATGCATATATTTATTTCCTTAAATTAAAATATTATTCTGTGATTGAAAAAAATATGAATATTTTGATAAAACTTCCTTTTATAACGAAAAGTCTTACCTATTTTACTTTAAATCTACCTTCTTTTTACGTTTCATCATTCAAATGAGTAAACCACATTTTGCTTCCATATTTTCAAATATGATTAGAAATTCCCCTACAAGATATGAAATTCCAAGAGACAAATAATATATTAAATTTTGTAAATACAGTCTTGTCGAAATATTTAATTAAACTCTCCTTTTCGATAGGCTGAACCAACAAAATAAGTTGTAAATAAACTAGCACACACACAAAAGAATATTAGGAAAATAATTTATTATAAATAAATTATTGTATGTGTATAATTTTAAAATGCTGTTTGAAGTATTATATTTTAGTACTATATACTTCAATGTTAATATGAAAAAAAAAATCAACTGATAATAATTTTGAACCAAATCATGCATTAAAAAAACCATTTTGCAGAATTCACGCAAAATTACATATAGTAGTTTCAATTTTTATAAATTTGTAAGTAAAAATAAATCTAGTTTAGTAATTAGTAAAAAAAAATCATTATTTGTAATAAGAATTTGCTTTAACGTAAAACTGACTTATTCACATCTATATTACTCACATCCAGTTATTTTTTAAGAAAAAGATTTTTGATCATAATGAAAAACAGATTAGAAAGATAAAAAATGCATTTCATTTTATATATAAATTAATAATAAAAAAATAATAAAAACGTCTTCTGATATCCTAAAATTGTTATTTGTGATTATATTGATAATCTGGGTAATTTATAAGAAATTACATTTATTTAAGGTTTGCTGAATACTATTTCTTCAAAGCTCACTATGTCAATTGCAACCTTTCAATTGTGACTTTTGTATCTAAGTAGCTATGGAAAGATCTTTACACTGCATCCGATTTCTATCAATACCTTAGAGCTAAGAAATACCCGTAGACATTTAAGGTATATTTAAATATTTAAATTTGGACACATTGGGAAAAACAATTTTTCTGCCAAGATGTACTGAATGTTTCACGAAGTAAACATTTTCAATCTTTCAAAAGCCGAAACCAATGCGCAATATAAAGAATAAAGAATGACCTACATTTTTCAGCGAATTTAAAGCAACCTTTATTCAAAAAGTTGTTCATTTCTTCCATTTCAATATGTAATAAATGGAAGTTGAAATGAAAATCTTTTATATATATATTTCTTTTTGTTGTTTGCATTGTACAAGTAACAATGTCTAAAAAATACTTACCTGAAGAAATGTTTCGAACTATAATACATTCTACAATAAATAGGTGACCTACTACGGAACTGATAACCTTCTGAAATGAAATTCAATACAAGCGATGTACATATGCTAAAAGCGAAACAAAGTAACATGTGAATTAAATGTTTTATTCAAATAATAATATAATTAAAATAAATCAATAATGCATTGACCTCTTTCTCTGAATCAGATGCAATTTGTTATTTGACTGGATATGGATTCACAGACATCGCAGATATTCATCTAAAAGAGTGTTTGTCATATACATTCTAATCGGGGGAGTTAGACGAGATCCAGACAACTACTGCTCAGAACCAAGATAATAGGAAACTAGAAACTAGAGAATTAGAAACAGGTTAAGTTTAAAATTAGGTAAAATGTGCTTAACCTTTAAACGTCTATGAATAGAAGGAATAAATTCCTTGGTGAAATGCGTATTATTTGATATTTGATATGTTATTCAACTCAGACATAATTTTTTTCTTAAAAATATTTTTATATGATTTCGGAATGCTCATATGAATCAAAATGCTTAATTTTGTCGCTTCTTTTGCAAGCCAGTCAGCTCGTTAATTGCCATGGATTCCCGTTTGACCTCGAACAAAAGAAAAGAAAACTTGTACACCTCGGCTTCGAAAGAAATTGAGATTAATTTGCGTTTTAAAAATTAGTTGGATCTATGACAAACAGAGGAGAAGAGGAATAGAAAAAGATCTGGCAATCGTCCTAGTAAAAAACTGTTGACGCACCACAAAGTCCAGCAGTAGAAAGGCGAGCAATATGTGGCCAGATATTATATTGTTATTATTATAAGATTCGTGAATAAAAGGAAACAATACGAAATGTAGAATCTTTTAAAAAAAAACGGTGGGCACCAAAAATTTTCCAGAAGATAGCTGCCAGTGCCCATCTATGAAATGAAATGGTACACCCAACAGGTGTCCACAATATATTGTGGACACCTGTTAGGTTGTGATCTGCCTTTTCACACTCACAAGAATCTTAACTTTTAAAATTGGAATATCCTATGTTAACACACGTTGAATATAAATTTTCCTGTGGGCATCTGGACTGTGAAAATAGTAATCAATCTTATATCTTGCGAGCTTTGATGTGGGATACAGCGAAAGAGGAAGTTTTTTCCCCAGTCTTCTGAGAGGCATGATGGTGATTGGCTGGGTCGAAGATATCCAGGAGGCGCGGCTAAGACTTCTCTTCTTGAGGGAGTGGAAGAATTTTCTGCATGGATGAGAGCTTAGAGGCTGCTCTCAGGTTGGTCAATGGTGAAAGTGAACATATACTCCGATTGGCTGCCTATGAGGCTGTGTTTACACACAAACTTAACACTCCTTTTTAATGCACTGGAGATATAGCTAGTCAGTCGTTGACCGTAAAACTTAATCATTTGTATATTCTGTCGTAAGGCATGCATCTCATTTATATAAACAGTTTTCCTTGTTTCTTGTTGTATATACTAAGTGAGATACTAGGCAAATATTTTTTAAATATTATTATATATATATACAGCTGTTTGTAAAATGTGCAACGCCATGGAGGAATCATTAGAATTAAATGAAATTTAATGCACAGACGACTTGTATTAATTCAAATAAATGAACGAAATTTTCAAAGAAGAAAAACAATACTAAGTATACGAAATCAGTATTTGGTGTAGCAACGATGCGCTGCAATAAGTGCTGCTATACGACGTAGCATGGAGTCAAATTGATTTTGAATGTCTGCTTGTGGAAGAGAATTCCATATTGCTTGTATGTGCAGCAAAAGTTCCACTTTTGAAGCTGCAGGATGCGGATCACGAGCGAGACACTGACCAAACAAATTCCACATGTGCTCAATAGGCGATAACGCACTCTGGAAGGCAGCGTTCACCGTCATAGCGTCTAACATGAATGCGGCCCTCATGGTCCCACAAATTGAAGCGTAATTCATCTGAAGAGACACCTTGGTACCAATTAGCTTGCCAGGCTCTGTGCTCATGAGCTATTGCAGACGCAGCCATCGATGGTTTGCCAGGAGGAGGATCCTGTACAAATGCACCCTTGAACGCAATCCAAGGTGCAGCAGAGGTCAACAAATTGACGAAGCCGATATTAGTACACCTGTAGCAGTAGACCAAAGTGCTGCCAACTGCCTGGAGGAAGCTGTACGGTCATTCACCGCCATGCGGAACAGGTGTCGTTTGTCACACGCTGACATCACCTTCCGTCGTCCACTGCCAGTTTTTCGAGTTGTTCAGTGCTCGTCGGTCCACTGCTTCCTAACTCGCATCACTGTGGAACTGCTCCGCTGCATACGAGCTCATATTGCGTGATAGGAAACTTCTCCTTCTCGAAGGCCGTTAATCCACCTCCGTTCAAACTCCGTAAGTTGGTGGAATTTCTCCTTATTTCGTCGTGGAGGCATACTTAGGTGCCACTAAACGTTCAGCAGTAATAAATAATCATTAACTATTTTCAATGCCCCACAACAGCCCTCTATTTATACGCTTTCAGCATCAGTTCAGAGGGTGCACGCCCCACATGCACGGTGGATATGAAACTTTACTATTTTACGTAACATCCTATAATTGATACTTGCGGCAAAGTTCATTTAATTCTGATGATTCCTTCATGGAGTTGCATTTTTTACAAACAGAAGTATATGTATACATATATATCTCCCAGAAATGTTATGATGAACTCTCATAACACTATAAAAAATATAAATTTACTTTTTTATCAAAGAAAAAAAATATTATACATAAATTTTTAAACAGAAAAAGATGGAGATACAGATTTTTCTAATTCAGACTACAATGTGTCTTTTTGCTTTAATATAATTTTTCTAGCAAAAGTTTCTTGATAAATGAAATCCCTGTTATGTTTTGACACATTTAACTGAGCAAATATTTTTTATGTCCTACAATCTGGCAAGATAGTGTTACTTTATCTTAATTTTCACGAAAGTATTATCAATTTGTGTATTCATATGTTTTTAAAAGTTAAAGAAAATGAAAATTGATTACAAGGATTTAGTTTTTTTCAGTTTATATATGCAATAAAGAAACAAAATTATCTTTAAAATTAATTAATGTAGGTAAAAGATTAATTACAACTAGTACATTTAGTTTTAAACATATTCAGTGTAATAAGTATCATGTTTAAAATACATAACTGTAAGAGAGAAAATGAAGAATACATCATATGATTTAGAGATAAACATTATCAATAAAGAAAATTATTTCTTCTGATCTGTCTAATACTCTGCATTGTTCAATCAATTTTTAAAAAGGGCAGGCATCTTAACTTTTCTTAATCATATACACTTTTATTCGTAATAGCATTTCTAGCATTGTTGCCCTTTCTTTTTTCATTACCTTTGTAATGCCTGCCGGTTCCTGCTTCCGTCTGAAACCCCTTGTCTACCCTCGGACTCGGCTAGATGTGTAAGAGGAACTGAATAATCTGTAGACATGATTCACTCTAATTATTTTATTCTCACCAAAATATTAAGCAAGTGCAATAATAATCTAATTAAGATAAATAATCTGATAGCAGAGCTCGAAGGTTAGACTCGTTAGCCTGGGGATAATAATACGGACCCTCAACTAATTCCACGATAACCTGTGCAGGCTCAATATAAACTACGTCACATCCTAATAAGCTAAACTTCTATTTAAACAAGGATAACGATACCTGTACTTTTATGAAGTTGAGTCCTCCATTTGAGGCCTTGAATACGATCCTTATCCGGATTTAATCACCGTCGAGTGATACTCTCTTTGACTTCTTCAATTGATAAACTCCAATTTGCACTTAATAATTTCACGATCCTCCAATCATCAACTTGGCGTGCCCCAGTCCTATCTTGGACTGGGTTCACATTGCCCGGCGCGCCTGGTGTGGAAAGAAACATATCATCACCAACGAAAGCCATAATAACAAATATTTATTGATAACACACAAATAACAAATACAAGTTCAAACTACAAGTGGAAACCTCGGAGTGATTGTCCAATACCTAGATTAATCCTGATACTCAAATATTTTACTCAAATCTAACCTCCAAATCTAATATTCCCTACTAAGTAATCTCAGCTATCAGAACTGACAAAGGAGACGAACCCTTGCTAACGTCAGGTCGGTACTAAATCTAATCCCTTTGCTTCCTTCAATGATTAACAATACCAAATACTATCTAATACGCGCTAAACTCGCTGAAGAGATCCGTATACGATTCTTACATTTAGTTTGGCAATTCCTTCTCTCTCTTCTTAACAATTACGAAATCTAAATTTTATATAGTCGAACTCATTAGCATATCACTATCTCGTGTTTTTCCCGAGGAGGCTATGAAACAGAATAATTGCTGGCCCCAAAGTTACCCAAGAGGATTAATAGAAGATTGACGCGGATAGACCCGTCACAAACTAACTCTCAAAACTCGCGAATACAGAATTTATGTATATAATATACTTAATTTACATAATCACGTTTCCTTGCTTCGGTGAAAGCTGGTTGGTAATATTATTGCCCCAGAAAAGTCCCCAAGGGTTAAGTTATAGACGCGTATAGATCAGTCACATGTTGATGCATTCCGCAACAGTTCAGCAGCCTCTCACCACTGTGTCTCCAAACTTGAATTCGACTATCGTGAAGTGACAGAAGCGGGATTTGTCATTAAAAACAATGTCGACCCACTCCTTTGTCGTATTTCTCAGTTCATCGCACCATTCGTGACACAAACGTCTGTGGTTCCCAGTCAGGGGCAAGAAAAGCAATGGACGCTTTGAGCACATTCCACTCTGCTGCAAACGGTGTCAAATGAAATGAGCGGGCACCAAGTGTTGGGTAACAGACTGAATCTCTTTTGCTATGGTTCGTGATGTGGCTGAGTGATCCATCACTATCATGCGTAAAATCAGCCTGTTATCACCGGCAGTGGTGTTATCACAGATCCTAATCCTACATCCAGCCATGACAGATCCATATCACAGTTGTTTGCTTTGGTCCTACCCGTTGACCGATTTCTTTGAAAAATAATCCGCAATCCTTATAGGCTACTTTTCTTCCTCATTCGAATCCAGAAAATTAGTCAAAAGACGCTCGATGTCTTTCACAAGGCACTTAACTACACTTCAAATTGCCTAACTGTTCTCTCCTTATATAGCCCTCGTGATGTACATCAGCGCTATAATGTTAATGATTTGCATATTTAATATATATATATATATGTAAAAATATAACACACACACCAAACAACACACACACACAGGTTAGCCATAATTAAACTGCAAGTGTTCAAGGGGTGCTGGAGAGAAAACCACTGCGAATATTATAGTGAAATTTGGTATCTACACGTTTCAGAACATGCGCAAGTCAAATATGCAAGAAAAAGAGTAACCATTTTCACCTGATAGATGGCGCTGTTCCGTGTTTCAATGCTTATCAACGGCATATACGTATGCAAATTTTAAGCTCATCGAACAGTATAAAAATAAGACCACATTGAGTAATGGTCAATCATGACTCTGAATAAGTAGGAACATGCATTGTTAGTGAAGATATTCTATCAGAATGGAATCAATTTTTCAGCTACTCTGAAAGAATATCGGCGTATGAAACTGTTAAGAGGAGGTCCAATGAGTGTGCTAATGGATTGAAAAATATGATTTCTAAATTTGAAGAAACAGGAGAACTGATCATTGTTCCAAGCACAAGAGGGCGGCGCGCGTCCCGTAAACCCGGAAAGAGTACAAAAAATTGATGACGCTATTGCTACTACGAGTAGCAGTTCAGGAGCCATTATGCTGCAACAAGTGAGTGCAAGAAGTGTGGCTTGGACATTATCTCTTCCCTGGTCAACTGTGCGCCACATTTTTCAGCGTTTTCCGTATAAAATTTAAATGCTTCAAGCATGTAATTGCATCTGGTGGCTCGCATATTGAGCACATCATGTGATAATTTCATTGAATAAGTATTGGTTTAATTGTTTTCCAAAGCCTCTTTATGGATAGTTTAATGTGTGATCTTAATTTACGTTAATTTTTGATTACATGATACTGTAAAAAAATTAATTATTGAAGCGAATTGTATGGAATTACGAAAAAATGATTTATATTGTTTATATGTGTCTTAGAATATCATTATGCTCTATCTATCGGCCTTGAAAGTTGTATATGCCACCGGTGAGCGTTGAAATACAGTACAGCGCCATCTACTGGGTAAAAATGGCGATTGTTTTTCTTTGCATATTTGATTTGCGCAAGTTCTGAAACGTGTAGATACCAAATTTCACTGGGATATCCCCAGTGGTTTTCTCTCCATCACCCCTTGAACACTTGCAGTTTAATTACGGCCACCCTATATATATATATATATATATCCTGAGCTTTTAGTTAAAATTAAAAAATACATTATTTTTGAGTCTTTGCTTATATACTTTGTTGTTCGAATTTAAATTGTTAAACGCAGTATGTTCTAAGATGTTCGTTTTCTATCAAAGGATAGAAGATATAACAATTATTTATTGGTAAATGTTTTATTCTAAACTTTAATATAGGATTACGCAAAGAAATATCTTTCTATTGCCCCTCATGTATAGTTTTGCTCGTTTATTTAAAAGATATTTTTGGTTAAGCTGGAAAGATATATATTTCATTCCGATATTTGCCTCTGTATTCCCGATTGTTTTCGTTAACATTCTCGAAATATTTCCGTCTTGTTTATTAAGGTAATTTTCCTACATTTCCCCATTTTCAATGTTTGTGCTCTCTTCTATGCCTAAACTTTAATTTTATTTTCCAAAACAGAAGGTTGTATTATAAATGTGTGGGACATACGTATACATATTGCATTGTTATTACATAGCATTGTGCATGCAATGCATGCTAAAACACATTTATTTGATTTACGTATGAATTATTTTAATAAAAGAAATATAAAAGAGCACAGTTATACATATTACACATGTTTGAATGTAGAGAAAATAATTATGAGGTACAATTACTTACAAAACACAAGCTAGAGCAATATTCAAGTGGTCATAATGGATAAATGAAGAATCAATGTCATTATTTCTGTCTAGTAGTGGTTTTAAACCATGATGTCATTACAGATTCATATTACAAAGTGGCTGATGCATCTTAAGGTATCCAAACGCGTTCTGAGTACCTTTGAACAAAATAGCACATTTAAGGTATCCAACTACTTGCGACAACTTTTTTAAAATAAAAATGGGGATATAAGATTTTTTTTGTGGTTTTTAGATTTGTTTAATACTTTTTAAGAAGAATATGTTGGAAATAAGAAGAGAAAAATAAATTATCATTTCTAAAATAGGAACAAATGGGTAAAAATTTTCAAAAAATAACATAAACGGGACCCATTCTGTACCAAAAGTTTATAAACAAATTTTCAATTATGTGTTGCTATGTTATTCATTTTTAAAATGACCTTCAGGATAAGAGATATTTTAATTTTTACAAAAACTAGAGTACTTTTAGTTATTTATTGTATGAAATTGCTTAAAAAAAGAGTGAGTATATTAAGATAAGGGTTGTAAATTTTGTAATAAAACAGTTATTGATAAATCTGAATGTTAAAACAATTCTACTATTCTACAGAACTTACAGAAAAAATTTCAGTTAATTATGTTCAAAACTTTTTTAGCAATCGCTGACCCCGTTTGATCATTTTCAAAAAAACACATTTCGAGTAAAACGCGTTTTAAAGTATGCCATATTACTTAAATTAATGGCATTTTTTAAAAAACTTGTAGATTTTGTTTTAGTGAACGGAAAATAATAAACTTGGTATTTTTATATAGATAATAAGATGGCTTATAAAATAAAATCATAAAAAAATTGTCAATTTTTGGCAAAAATCACAATTTTAGGGTATTTTGATACCTTAAACATTATAAAGGCTTTTTTAGGACTCAATTCCAATAAATACTAATATTTAACGAACAAAATTTGAAATAAATTATTTAAATTTTAAGAAAATCACAATTTTAAGTGAAATTTTAGCAATATTTTTCTAAAACTTCAAAGCAATTGGAGAAAAAAGTAATAAACTTATTTTAGTTAAAGTACTACTAAATCAAATAAGATGCATTTATCTAGAAAATGTATTAAAATTTTAATGTTTTATTGAAATTCGATAATTTTCTAACTGATTGAGTAAACATTATAAGAAATGTGACATTTTAAGTGACCATTATTTAAATAACAAGCCATAACTCAAAAAGTATTCATACAATAAGGAATATTTTAGTACATTCTCTAGAAAACAACATAAATATCAGGTTTCAAATAGTTTTATAGGAATACATTTGTATCATTTTGAGTTATCAATCTCGCCATTATAGATTTTGAGCAATTTAAATGCCCTTTTCTGGAAAATCAAAAACCCACTTCCGATTTTTCATACTTTATAAAATTGATTGTAACCTGGCCTCTAGGAAGCGTAGAAACAAAAACAAATATGTTTCGTAAAGCTAAAAGTTAGCTCTATTCAATAAAATAAAAAAAATTCTCTTGATAGAATTTGGTCATTTGCAATGTGTTCGGATACCTTAAATATTTAGAGGCTTATTTAATAATCTTGCAAATTCTCTTCCTGTACATAAAACATGTATTGCTTTTTTCTTGAAAACTTTTCAATCCTTTATTTGATGTGTGTATGAAAGCATTTAATAAAATTATTTGATTTAACGAATTTTTAAAGCCTTCTTTCTCTTTCTGTCAGCGGGAGATACTTACAGGTGAATCAAAATATGTTCAAACAAGGTTCAGATTGGGAATCTTTCATATTTGGTTACTTCTAAAATTTAAGCTTATTTAACTTAATCCTGATGTAACGTCTTCCAGGTGTAGATATCTGCTATTGGATTATTCGTTATATGAGCCGATTATGTTAATCTAATATATCCGTTATATCTGATTATGTTAATCTAATATAAGGAATTTACCATAATGTTTTTTTATAAAAAAAAAAGAACTGAAATAAATCTATGTATCTCAATTCCATAAAAAAAGTTTTCATTTATTGCGCATTTTACAATATTCACTGGATTGATTCTCATGATAACTTTTTTAATGACATGGATGATTATTTTATTAAGATTGGAAGTATGAGTGCTTCTGCTCTTCTTTTACATTCCAATACAAAACGTTTAAGTAATAAATCTAGAAAAATGTTTCATAAAAAAAAAGATGATATCTTACAAAAAACTAATAATGGAGCATTTCACTTTTGAAGAAATACGCGTACACATACAAACACATGTCCTAAATTGAGGATTCAAACATAAAATCTGGGGAAACCGATGAATTATTCTCTGTTTTGACACAAAATTTGGCACAGAGACATTTTATAATGTAAGAATTTATCAACATAACAATATGGGGAATATTTTAATTGTGTATTAAAATACATGGCATTTTAAAAAGTATGAAGTTATGAATCGGATATATAACAATTGCCTCGGGAAATATCTGTCTAATTTGGAGTGTGACCATCGCGCAGTACTATACAAGTCTCAGAATGAGCTGCTATACTGTTTATGAGGGTGTTAATACATGTTTGTGGCAACAAATCCCATTCTTCCAAAACCACGACATTTAACTCTTTGTGGGTCCTTTGAGAGGGAGTTACGCTGAAAAATGGCTTTTCCTAGACCCTACTATACATGTTCAATAGGATGAGGTCAAGTGATCTCGAGGGTGAATCATACGGTGAATATCCTCTTCTTCAAGAAATTCATCAACAATGGGAAATCTGTATGGCCACACATTATCATTCAAAAAATATAGTCCAGAGCCAAAACACTCCAGAATTTAATTAAAAAAATATGTATTTATAAAATTATTTTTAATAAGTCTCTCTTTTTTAATATTAAATAATTTATTATAAAATAAATATTAAATAAAATAACTAATTATAACTAAAATAATTAGCTATAACTAAAATTATAACTATTTTTCTTACTACTAAATTAAGTATTCAATTCATTGGAATAAATTGCAGAATTGTTTCCCTGTATTACTTCCAATTTTATTTAGTTTAAGACTTTTTAAAGTAGATTGAAATAAAAATTGTTGTAAAGTAAATCACAATCAGTACTGAGTCTCAAAAAGGATTTAAGATTTTCATTTAGAAGCAAATTAATCGATATGGAAGACTCCAGTGAATTTACATAATCTTTTTTATCCCACAGGAAAGATTTCACTTCTATACATTCTTTAATAAAAGTTTCAGTGCATATCTGGTTAGGACTGAATAAGAGATTTAATTCAATTTGGAAAGTAAATTCATCTCTATAAATACTTTTTTCAACAAATGTGCCAGGTAGTGGCTTTTTAGTTCTTTATCCAATTACATTTAAAAGGAAAACCAAATTAGGAATCTAAACCCTCATGGGACAAGAGATAGTTTCAAACTGTACTGCAGCTGCCACTGCGAAGAAATTCAAGAGTTTTGAATGCGTCTATCCCGTAAAGTGAATTTTATTTGGTAGAGAATAGTGTGTAAAAGTTTTTGGGGTTTCTTCAATATCTCTATTTATTCTAAATTATCTTAAAACTTTTCGATAAGTTTATTGAATTTATTATATGTTAATAAAATCGTTCGTTACACACGATTTTCGAAAATAAGTGAAGTTTAATTCTCATCAAATAATATTAAAAATAGTGTGTTGAAATGTGTTTTAAAAAAAAGCTTTTTTCAAAATAAAAATTTGCCATTTTAGTTGAAAAGAGAAAAAAAAACCAGTTAAAAAGGTAAATTTATTTTTACAATATAAACATAATTAAGATTATTTGAAAAGAAAAAAAAAACCTTAAGGAATATATTTAAAAAAGTAGCCTAAATGTTCCCACTATTTCTGTAAAAATATAGAGATAGAAGATGATTGCAAAAGTAAATTTTCATACATTGTGTAAGTATGTGTATATGTATTATTTCTGTTGGTGTGTTTCTGTTTGTGTATTTGTGCATGATTCAAATGGAATGATAAAAATACATGTAGAAAGTTTAAAAAATAAAGGCCTATTCTTTCATTTTTAATTAACACACATTCTTTCATTTAAGCAATTATAAGCTAAATAAATATGAAGTAAAAGCAAAAATTATAAATATAATAAGATGAATATTTTTATGATTGTCGGAATTATAAGGATTAAGGAAGGGAAAAAAAATTTTTTTGGACTATATTTTTACGAGCTACACAATCACCATCTGTTATTTGAGAAGATAGAAATAACAATTTAATGCATATAATTGAGAATTTTTCTATAGATAACTATGTATAAAATTAATTGTATATATTGATTTTTAACAATATTAAATAAGATTATTTTAATTTTTAATTTTTGCTGAATTATTTGAAACTAGAAATTTGTTACAATTTTTGTGAGGGTTAAGAGTTCTGTGTGTGTGATTCGAACCAGAAATAAATCAGTTTAAAGGAGAATATTTATGTTTATGAAGAATTCCATAGCAAAATTGTTTTCTTGAATTTATTTTCCTTACCACAGAATGTGTTTTAAGGTCACAAAAGAACATTTTCTTAGTAAATTGGTAAAAGTTTAAATGTCTTGAAAGGCTGAAATGTCGCTATCCATTTATTATCTTTTTAAATATATAAAATGAAATTTACAGAAGTAGCAATACTTTCCGATATAACTGGTGATCATATAAATGTTCATTACTTCACTTGTATGTAACGGAATTTTTGAACTCAATTTTTACCCAATTTAAGAGATTAGATTAATTTGAACTTTTGTTCATTTGTCCAGGACTGATGGCAATAAAATAATTAAATAATTTGTTCCATTGTCCTGATCAGTAAACATCAAGTTTAACGGATCCATCCCGACATCAAGACTTCAGATCTCATCCCGCACCTGGCGACTAATTTCAGATCTCATTTCCAGATTTGGCGACTAAAAGAGTAAGTTACAACTGAGTTGGATTAACTATGAAAGGATGTTTTTTAGTTTTTTTTTAAAACTAATTTACTTAAATTCAGTAATACTATCAAGGATATTACTCCAAATGCTCAAGCGTAGCTTATTCTGCAAAATATGAATCGGTATGTGAAAAAAAGGATTAATGACATATACCACGGGAAGGAAAGTGTCGGTATAATGAAAGACTTTAAGGCGATATGGTATCATCTTCACAATTTTTTTTATTTTTAATATTTGATATTTGGTTTTAACTGTATTTTATAAACGTTAATATTTAATAATAATTCCGTACAAAATTTTTTTAATTTGTTGCAAAATGTTTTTAAATTTAAATTTTTTTAGCTTTTTTAAGCATTTTTTAAATCCCTAAGGCATTTTTAAATATATCTCTTTTCTTTCAATTTTTTTTCCAAGTACCTTATAATATACTATATAAAACTGTGCATGGGTTTTTTTCTGCTGCTGATCTTTAATTTTTTATAATTTTTTTTTATAGTTAAACTACCAAAAATTCCCAAAAAAACATTAATTTTGATTTTGAAATTTTTTAGAAAAAGTACTAAACATGTTAGAGCTAATTCCATGCACAGTTTTAAAAAACAGACATTTCAGAACATGAATAAAAATTTAAAACCCTTATTTCAATTTTCAAAAAAGCCTTAGGGTTTTGAGTAACAGTATATGTACAAAAATTCTACATGGAGAAATATGAGTTTGAAGTTTTCATTCCATGAATACCATGATATAATATTCATCGAATAGTCTGAAACTTTTATGAAATGTTAATTAGCTTATTTAAAACTACTTACCATAAAAAATTGCACAAATGTAGAACAATTAAATAGTATACTGCCATAATAAATATATAGAAAAAAACGAATGAAAGATCAATATTTCATAAAACTTTATCTTAATCATTATAAAAAAAAGTAAATACACACACTTCAGAGCTAATTCACAACATGTCCAAAAGATGTTTATGCCTTTATTTTTTATTTTCTTGATTTTAAAAGCCTTCGCATGTTAAATATTGTACACGAATAAAAGCAAAATCAAATAGCAATTTATAGATAAAATACATCGAAATCTAAGAACTGTATATGTGCCTTTATTTAAATACATATCTTAAAATATTTTAATAATAAAAGTGTTGAATCTCGCACGCATGGAATATATATATATATCAGCAAAAACAAATATATAAAAATGGGAGAGTTTTTCTATTCTTGCGAATTAAATTTTTAATTATCTGAGTTATCAAAATGAGATTTAGTATTTGTGCTTTGGGAGAATCCGTTTTGAAGTTTTAATTTCCTTCATAATAATATCATAAAAAGCACGCACAACTTTTAAATCTTGACCAAATCCATTTGATCTTCCAGTAAATAATTCACAAACTAGAATTTTTACAGGAATTGCACAATTCTTTCTTAAAATGATTTACTACTGCATATATAATGTCAATCTCATTGATGCGCATTAGAAAAATATAATTAATTCATTTTTATCAGGCTCTTTTCTAGCAGATAATCTGAAATGTAGGCGTGGTAGTTGCTGTTTAGCATCAAACATTGCTCCATTACTTAATGAAAAATGCAGGTAAAGCTTTGAAATTTTGCAGGTATATTTATAAAGATTCGGGTTATCAAAAAATAAGCCAATAAATTTTTTTTCAACAGTTTAATGATTTTTAGTGTACAATATCGCCTTAAGTGTTGAATTCTACCCACTTCAAATACGACAGAACATTTAAATGCCATTGGCTAAGAATCCAGAGTGATTTATTGGAGTTTTAACAACCACTATTGATCACATTTCTTCATTGTGATAAGCCACTTAAAAGAATAGAAAAAAGTTGAAAACAGAAGGAAAACTATGTTGAAATAAAATTTATTACCCTTATGTAATGTTTCTTTATTGAAATATTTACTTTAGGGTTTGCAATCAAGTGTCATATTTCCAAACCCGAGATTTCGGGGTTACATTATCCAAATCCCGGGATTAGGATTGAACTATTTATTAAAAATACTTACATATTAGCATAGTTGAAATTGCATAATGAAACTGAAAATATAATTAAAAATTAATTAAAATTATTTTAATGAAACAAATAAAAAATTAATCCATCATAAAAAAACAAATAAAAATAGTACATAATGAAATTTCAAAAAGAAATCATTTCTTCATTTCTTGTGTTTCTGTAAATAAGCTTATAAAAACACAACTCCCCCAGAGTTTCATTGATGGAATGGCTTCTTATTTTTGCTACAAATTGTTTTGCAGTAGAAAATGAACATTCGAGTTCTTTACTAGTAGGTATTATCGTCATTAAATAGGAATATGTACTTTTCAGGTAGTAACCACGTCTCCCTCCATTTTCAAAAAAGATACATTTCTGTTTGAATTTTTGATGGCAGTGTCTTAAATCTAATAGACTGTATTGGTGCATATACCTCTTCGATAACTTTATTTAGTTCTTCTGCTACACTTAATGGTTTTGTGTATAAATTGATCCCGTTATTGAATCAGAATGCGAATCAATTTCAAGTGTTACCTCATTTGAAATTGAAGACCAGTTGCATGAGCTATTAGTAATGCAATGGGATTTGAAGTATCTCAAGTCTTCCGAGCAGGTCCGCTATTAATTAACGGCATTTAATTGAAGAAGGAACTGTGACAAAATCTATTCTTGTGATGTTGCTTATATTATTGAGTAAGCATTGCAGTGAGCCACTTAGATCTTTACGACGTTCTCCCATACTGTGCACATATTTTTTTTATATATAGTACTTATAATTGCGCAAAAAATTTTACGTACATGTTGCGTAAACAGAATATAAATTTTTAAAAATTAAATTCTTAGAAAAATTTTTAAGAGAAATTTTTTTAAAATATAATTTAGACAAAAATTAAATTCCGGAATTAGTTATTTTATTCCCGGATTTCCGGATTAGAAAAAACACCGGGATCCAGGGGTTTCGGAATTCCAGGATCCCGGGACTGAAAACCCTACTTCGTGCAAATTACCCATTTGAAACTGAAATCCATCTGAAGATAACGAAGCCAACCACGATATTTAAACGCTGCTGGCAGATGGAGCTGGTTGTCCAGTTACTTAGCTAAATGTGTCAGTAAGATGGTGACAGTGCTGACGAAAACATAGTTGAAATAAATGTGAATTTTTTTTTTGTATTTAATGAAAAATTCTCCTGCTGAAAAGCAACGAAGATATGTAGAAATGAACAGGTACAAGTGTTACTTCACGAAGGTAGGTGTGTTTCCGGTGCAAAGAATTTGACAAGGGCAGAAGATATGCGCGAGATTAAGAAACAGCGTTTTTGGTGGGAGGTATTAGATCAACCTTTTTAAATTCCCGGCCTCGCACAAAGCGATTTACATCTCTTTGGACCTTTAAGAAAATACTTAAAACCTATTCACTATTGAATGTATTATTTCGAAACCCATAATAAGGTTCAGCAAGCCATTTTGACATAGTCTGCGTAACGTTGACACTAATTTCTGCGATGCTGAATTCCACGGTTTGGGGTACCAATGGAAACAATGTCTCAATAAGTATAGTGACTATGTAGAAAACTTTTATGTAGTGCTTTCCGACAATGTATATACTTTTTTTTGTTTCCTGAATAAACGTTTGCTCTGAATGCGCGCCTGTTACCTTACTTTTTAAACCCCTACGTATTAACAAAAGGATAAATTAGAAATTATAAGAAGAATTTTAAAAAGTTACTGAAAAATTAAACGTACTTAAAATGATTATGCATTGAACTATGCATTCAATACTAAAATTTTACTTTTTTGTTAAAAACAAAGTTTGGGTAAGGATTTGAGTCAGATAATTGATTTGGTTGTCATGAAACTATTGCGATACATACATACATGTATATATCATAATAACTGTTCTTAAGGTATCTGACTACCGAAAAATTGAACGTTTTGCCAAACATTTTTTTATTGTTTTTTTATAAACAATATCATTAGCTTTATAAAAATACCAAGTTTATTGTTTTCCGTTTAATAGGACAAAAACTGCTAGTGTTTTAGTAAACGAAGATGCCATTATTTTAAGTTAGATGGTATACATTGAAACACGTTTTACTCGAAATGTTTTTTTTAAATACTCAAACGGGACCAGTGGTTGCTCAAAATTTTTGAAAATAATTAGCTGAAATTTTATGTGTATGTTCTGTAAAATAGTAAATGTGTTTGAACTCTCATATTTATCAACCACAGTTTTAGTACAAAATTTACAGCCGCTTATGTGAATATAATCACTGTTTATTAAGCAATTTTATATAATAACAAAGATAAAGTGCTTTAGTTTTTGTATAAATTAAAATATTTCTTATCCTGAAGGTCATTTCAAAAATGAATAACATAGCTTTTTATCATAATTGAAAAATTGAAAATCTCTTTATAAACTTTTAGTACAGAATGAGCCACGTTTATGCTATTTTTTGTCAGTTTTTACCCATTTTTTCAAATTTTAGTAATAATAATTTCTTTTTCTCTTATTAATTTTAACATAATTTTCTTAAAATGTACTAATTAAATCTAAAAGCAACAAAAACATCCCTATATCTCCATTTTTTTTTTAAAAAAAAGCCGTCGCAAGTAGTCGAATACCTCATGTAAACGTGATTAAATTATGAAATAATTAAACAAACGCATTCTAAAATTTCTTTTTTGTTTTATTTTACATTTTTTAAAACATTAATATCATTTTTGTGAATACTGTTTTTATAGTGCCTTAACATTAACTTCTAATGTTTTAATTTTTTTCTTTTTAATATGTATAAAGACATGCAAGATATAAGAATACAATTAAGCATACGTATCTTTAATATATTATATATCATTTCAATTTCAAAACCATTTTCATAAAATAAGAAACACGTACCACACTGTAGAATAATGTTGTTTTTTCAAAAGTCAAGTTATTTAAAATTAATATCTAAATATCTACTCAGTTACTACTGTAGAACTAACATAGTGCTAGATAATTTATTAGCTGAATATTAATGCATAAACACACACTATAACTACGGAATAAGTAATAAGTTAGGAATTGTATTAATAAATCACAGATTACCTACAAATAAATGTAATAAATACATTTCCCTACGTCTCCCATGAGAAAAGTATAGTTAATACATACGATGGGTCTCCGCTATAGACATTCAATCATTACACGAACGGACTCATCGTATTTCGTCGCAAACTTATAGATTGGATTATGGAAAATAGGTAAGTACTGAAAGAATATCAAAGGAGAAAAGAGATCAATGTGTACATTTGAAAAGAAAATCTAAGAATTGGGTATAAATCAGAAATATTTGCTTGAAGATGAAATGTTTTAAAAAACAATATTCAAAGCTCGATATTAGGAAATTATTTCTGTTTGAACAAGATGACAGGTAAAAATCTTAATGTAATGCTTAACATATTGTTTTTTAACATCTTTCTGAGTCTGGCAAAAGTAAATAAATAAATACAAATTTTTTTCGTTTGGATTTATGTTCTTATATTATGAATTAATTTTTACCTCTTTAATTGATTTTTTCTATGTTGTCAGTAGATTTCTGCTTAAATTTATTTCTTTTTTTACACATAATTTTCTTTGTTGCGTCCTTATTTATATATCTTTATTAAACAAATATATAAATATTCGGATTTTAATAAATAAAATTTTTAATAAGGTTTTATATGGAATGTTTTGACGAAATATATACTAAATTTTTATTTAGCATTTATTATCACTTTTTAATTTAATTATTTTAATTAGTATTTTCATTTCTCATTTTAAAAAAAAGCAGATTATTGCATATCGAAACAAACATTTCAGTCTTTACAGGAGATACTGAAATTTTCAAGCATAACTAACTGTCGTCATTTTTAAACATTATTGAAATCACAGCTTGTTTTCATCCTCTAACAAATCTATCAACAGTATTTGTAGCGATAATGATAGAAGAAGCTATTTAGATAAGTGATGACAGTACAGAAAAGATTAAAAGAAAACATTAAATACAGAAAAGTAATAAATTACATGAAAAATTTGGCATCTGATTACCATTATACATAGCAAAGTATCAACAGAAAAAATTGCTCTAAGAATCCATGTTAATAATCATAAATGAATCGATGATAATTGAATATACCATTGTTAATTTCTATAATTTAAGCGTTATGAAAAAATACTATTTAGTCATTTATAGGAAGCTTTGTTCAATTATTGCTAAAACTGCTAATTTTGCATTGATTTTAATCTTGTTTTCCCTCCTAATAGATGGAATGATAAAAATATTTCATGAGAAAAGAAAAAAAATTGCTTCTTTATTGATAGTATATCATATTTGCCTTTCTATTCGTATTGTATATTTTAATTGTAAGAGTAGATAATTTACTTACAGAAGTTAAATAATGAATGGCTGTTTTCTTAAACATTTGACAAATAAGAATTTAATATACATCTGAAATCAATCAATCTGAATTTGGAATTATTTATTTATTTTTTAAATTCTTTTTTGTAATATACTTCTCTAAATCTTCTTCTTCTCTAAAAGTTATTCTCTCTCAATTTCACTAAAAAACCATAGAAACGCAGAACCGTTTACTTGATCACAATACATAACATTTTAACAGCTGCAATAAAAGGGGGGGTGAATTTTTTTAAATTTAACAATATAGGTCAATTATTCATTTTGCTTTAGGAAACAGGGAGTAGATACTAGATATATTTTATTTATAATGACTCTACTAGATACCTTTAAAGAACAATTTAATTTAGTAAAATTTTCATTAAATAATCTTGGAAATTTTTGAAGAAAAATTTATATTTTAGACGTTACACTTTCGGTTGGATTGCCTTGAACAGATTTATTAAGAACCTTATAAGTAATACACTGTTTTATTTTCTAACGTAAGAGGAAGTATAGTGTGATGCAAGTAATGTGAATAAAATATATTAATAATTTTAAACTCTGCATGTAAATATCTAATGAATGGAAATACCATAAATTTCAACGAAAAAATTTTAATGATAAATATTAGGGGCGATTTTAGGAGGAAAAATTATCATGAAATAGGCTATATCTTGTAAGGGTTTTAATAGAATTATCAAAGATATCTAACTGTTAATACCTATGTGTGTAAATATATACATTGCAGTTGCGGTACACATCATAGAATATTTTGTTCACATTCACCATGCCACATCAGCAAACTCTCCGAATTGTTCCAAAATATTTAAAGTTGCAGGAAGTAAGTACCATAAACACGAAAAAATTAGTTTTTGTTAGTTTTACTTGTAGTAGTCCCAGCAACATATTGGTCTGCAAACTTGTGTCTCTTTCATTCTAAATATTAAAATACTCTTCATAGAGATACATGAAATGCTTTCATTCAGAGGTAAAGGACGGATGACCGGCTTCAGATTCAGTTACCCTAAATAGAAAAGAGTTGATCTATATTATTAAGGCCCGAATACTAAGAAGACTGACCCAGATTAGTGATATAGTTTGCGTATTTTTCAAAGAGGACTTGATAAGGTCTAGCTAGATGAAGGGAAGCATAATCTTCCTCTAAACTTCTTATGGAATAAGCACTTTTTGCAGCATGGGGTACATCCGGTGTACTAAAACGCCCCCACGACCTATAACCGTTATTCTATAGTAAGATAAGGTAAAGGTAAAACCTGCTGAGATCAACAAGATTGCAGAAACATCAGAGTGGAGTTTTACCTCCATGCTTCACAGTTTGAATAAAACAATCTAATGACATACTAGTGAGGCAGAAAGGGCTTTAAATGAACACATAATCTGTTGTAGGAAATGATGCAGAATGAGGTTCATCTCCAACCATGCCATTTTCTTTCACGTATCCATCGACCAGGCCTAGCGTCATACCATTACTTTAAACAAGGCTTAGCATTCTCATAAATCAGAGGTGACTTTAGAATTGCTATTTTGCTGTAGACTGTGTATGTATCCAGTCCCTTTCTAACAAAACTCATTGATATGAAAACTTAATGGACTGGTTGGTGGCTTTCGCTGTAGAGAGTATTTGCCTTTTTTATGACGCAATCTTCTTTAACATTACCATCTTCCACAAGAATTTTTTTAGTCCTTGTTTGTGATTTGCTGAGGGATTTTCCCTTTCCTATACGCTTTTAACTCTTAAGACAGTTGAAAAAATTCCAAAAAAAAAACTAGCATCATGAAGGGTAGCTGTAACATGGCATGCTTTATGGCAATATTCTCGTTTTTAAGTTCTGTGTATTACATTAACATATACAATTTTTGTGTGATAATGATTGGTGTTGTTTTTTTTGATTATTGTTGCATTTTTCATAATTTTTCTGACAATGAGAATTAGTAATACTTCGAGAGAAAACTTTGCTTTTAACTAATATATTAAGAGAAAAATATAAAATGAATTCATTATTATCGGTGATATTATATTTAGTTTAAAAATATAACATGCTATTTAACAAAAAGTAATTATTAAGGATCACTCAGTAAAGGAATAGTAATTAATATGAACAATTTGCAATATATTTATATTAAGTTTACTTTCTGTATCAGGTGCTCAAATGGCTTATAATTTAAAAAATAATTCTTTAACATAATCCTCACTCCTTTTTTTTCTTTCTTTTTATTTTTGTGAAGAAAATAATAATTGGATATAAGAAAATTATTTTACTCTGTGTTCCCTAAAAGCAATAATGACTTATAATTATGAAATAATATAATTATTTTTTTAATGAAATCTATAAACAATATTTTTATTTTATCTTACACAACTTTTAAGGGAATGCATTACATAAGTTTTATGTGTCTTAATATTTATGGGAAAAATTCCCTAAAATTCCAAAACCGTTAAGATACAAAATATAATACAGATTTCTAAAGAAAACACTCACAACTACTTTTAACGACTGCCTTGAGATCATATCATTTGTAGATGTTTTGTTTCTTATTATTTTTGGTCCTTAATGTTTATAAAAGAGAACATTTCGGTTAAGACATAAAATAATACACATATGAAAGTTTAACAAATATGAGAATACGCTTAGATAAAGCCTTTTAATTTCGATAGAACAATGAGGCTAAACACTTTAATGAATATCTTGTAACATCAAAGATTTTAAAAATTTTATTTAGATTTAGAAACGAGGAAATCCTTTATTGCTTTGTTTCCATGCTTTTAAAGTATTTTCTGATGATATTTTTCCGCGTAAAACATATATATTAAAGTTCCCTTGAATTACTTTAATTAAAACATGCACAATAGTTAAACATCAGGAAATTGAACTGAAACAGCTTTATTCACATGCACCTTATATTCCAATGTCATTCAGAGTATCTTCAGAAAATTTATACTTCTTTTTTAAATTTTACAACATTTGTTTCATGTTCCTAAACTCACTATTTAATCAAACTTTTGAAATAATAGAACAATAATACAAATGTTTAAGAATGTATATTCAATTTTCTCTGGAAAATGAAAAAGAAAGAAACATTGAAGGTTACAAAATAATTAACATAAAGAATGATCAAAATTTTAGTTATTTTTTTAATTTGATAGCGTATAGACATTTGATGTAATAATAGAGTATTCTGTTTTTCAACTCCTATATTAATTCACACTCTCTATATCTCTCTATATATTTATCTTGTTCAAATTTTCAAACGTTAATAAAATACATTTTAAAGCACTCAATTGAGCTGAAATTTTATATACAGGATTATTTTGGATGACACTATAGTAATTTAATTATAATTAATAAAAATTAATTGATTAAAACTAATTATTCAAAGAATTACAAATAAAGCCGCATTGGCATCATTTTTGGCACTTAAGACCATTTTGGTGACTTGTGTCAAAACTTGGAAAGGTTTTTTCTCACATTTTAAAGCACTCATTTGAGCTGAAATTTTCTATACACTATTGTTTTGGGTAACAATACGATAATTTAATTATAATTAATTAAATTATTTGACTGAAATTAATTATTCAAAGAATTAAAGACACAGCCACGTTGGCTTCATTTTCAGTGACTTGGGTCAAAACTTTAAGAGATTTTTTTCCCTACGTTTCAAAGCATTCAGTTGAACTGAAATTTTATATACATGATTATTTGGATGACAATACGATACTTTAATGATAATTAATAAAAATTAATTGCCATTTAATGTTGTGATACTGTTATATGTGTTATACATATTTACATTAATTGTAACTATTTAATAAAAAATAACTGAAAACATTTTTGTTGTTGTTGATCTAAGTAAGGATTGACTTATTTTTTTTATATTACTTATTAGATTTTGTAATGAACACTTTTATCGCGAGAGATGAGATAACTCGTCTACCAGGATATACAAATAAATCATTAAAGCGAGAATTGTTATTGACTATAATTGATTATTGTTTTTTAAAATAAAATAAACAAGTTCTAAAATAATTGTGTTTTGTTTCAAATTTAGCGCTGCGGAGAGCGGTTTATAATCTTAGCGCAGAGAGTGAGACAAAGGCAAGCCATTGCGGCGATGAAATTGTTAAAGTTGATTCAGGGATTTAATAGAATATCGGTAAAGGAAATTATGATTTTAGTTAATTCTCAGTAGATAAGTATTGTATCTCCCCACTAAAAATCCTTTTCCACCTAAAATTTAATACTGCAACCATCTTTTATTATTCTACATGAATAAAGTTTTTTAATTAAGAATCTAGGATGGACTCACGTGTTGCTAGACTAAAGTATGTTATCATTTATGGGTTACGTTAACCTTACAAGTGACTAGAGAAGAATTCGTCGTTTTTATGATCATCATTTGCATAATTTAGTGCAGAATTTCCCCACACAGGACTTCCAAAGTTCTATGGAAACTTTGAATACGCTTATACAAGAGAAAAATGGTCTCTTGAGTTCGTAAGGGGTACTAAGGGACTCACGATGAAATATTATTCATAAAATAATATTGTATTATACAATAAAATCTAATATTCTGGCAAATTATAAAAGTGTATAAATTTGCTGTTGAAAATACTCATATTTTCTGGAAACTTCTTTAATTAACGAGAAATGAAAAAAATTCATCCATCCAAAAATTGTACAAATCATTAGTTGAATAGAAAGCAATTTAACAATCTCGTTAAATGTAATGCAGTTTTATAGTGAGCGAGTAATCTCTATCATTATGACGAAATTTATTGTATATGTTTTTTAATGTTATCTTTCTTTTGAACTGTTTCTATAAGTACTTACAAACAGTATGACTCCTGGGTGATAATTGGGGCGGCTGAAATTCATTCGGAAATTAAAATAAAAGTATTGAATTTTCAGTTCATCTGCTTATGATTTTTTGACATTTGTCTTGCAATTTTATTCTGTTGTGTGACAACATCGTTTAGAGTGTTTGTCCAGCTAATGAGCAATTACGGTATTGGACGATTGGTGTATTTCCCTAAAGGCAAAATTGGACTCAAGACAGACAACACAAAAAAATGAATGCAACGATTTACCACAGCCAGAAGACCACACAATTGTACTCTGTTTCAACAATGAGCAGCACTATGTGTATGAAATTTAGATACACTCAGCGGAGAACCTGTTTCTTCTAGAAAAAGAATAAGCAGATAAGCAAAATGATTTTTAGAACATATTCGATTTATTCTTTCCATATTTGTGTTATGTCTTTAGAAGTGAGTTAATAGCATTTAATGAAGGACTTGAGCTAGTTAAATCTCAGAGAGACTTTGATGACCTCTGGATTTTAATGCATAATCGAAGCTCCCTTTAACATCTGGGCAACTGGTATCCTATTGGAGATAAAACTAGACTTTCCATCTTGACCAAGTTAATGTATATTTCGAAGAATCAAGAAAACCATGCTCACAGTGGATTCCATCGCAAGTTAACATTCATCGGAACAACCTTGCGGACAAATTTGTGAAAGAGGGCAGCAAACAACAAACTCCTGCTCTTTCTTTATCTTCTCGGGAATTCTTCACACTTTAAGATATTACATTTCATTAAGGAATGCATGCAGCCTCCTACTCATTACTGGTACCAAAGCAAATCCTTGTTTTTCTAATTCCCTCTTCTGGGGAAGAAGCTCCTCCACTGCTATTGCACGCCTTGCTAATGGACATATAAATATTCTAAAATTTTGTGGGAACACTAAAATCTTTCAAACGTGTTCAACATTCTTCACCGAAGCACATTCTGTACTGTCTGGGCCTTTCTCGAGAGGATTTCTTTACATCTCCACTTCTTGTGCTCGATTTCATCAGAATCAACGGGCTTATTGATCTTGTCTGACTTCTTCAGATCCTAGAAGATTAGGAGCAACAATCACAACTAAGCAGAGATATAGGCTGATAGGAAATTTTGGACACACACGGATCCGAAAAGAAGGAATAATATATCAAAGAATATTTCAAGTAACCCATACATTTTATTAAAAAAAACTATAACATGTTAACATGACTGCAGTTGTCCATAAAGGATTTATATACTATAATTTTTTTTTCTATTTTTATAAGCCAATACCTTCATCAATTCAACTACGAAAGACTACATTAACAGAAGAAATAAATTCCTCTTGCTTCATTAATTTAAAGGGCTCAAAAGTAAAGCCCAAAACTTCCGATGAATCCATTAAAATTTTATCACTCACATCATAAGTTCACTTACATTTCTACATCAAAAATTAATACTATATTACGAGTTGCATATTAAAAAAATGCTAATAAATCTTTATCTCTTTTAAATCATCGATAAGAACTTAAATGAGTAAATTAAAGTAAGATTTCTCATCTCCAGAGTTGTGTGAAATTTACTAATCCTATTTGTCGCATCGAGAGTTTATTTCATACTCAAAGGAAATAAATACTCTCATCCATTTAAACTAATTAAATAAAAAAAGAAACGAAAGAATAATATCAGAGCAATCAAAAGATGTTTTTGATCGACCGATGAAAAAGCGAAACTTTATGGAAAAGAAGAAAGTGGAAAATGTGTCGAAAATGAAGAATCGATCTCCTCAAATATATACTTTTGTTTTACTTCCTCTTCCAGACAACTTTAAAAGCTTGCGAAGTGCTTTAATCTATCGATTTCTTCTTTATATTTCTTTCTTTAAACGGCTGAATGTGAGAAAGATGAAAGAATATAAAATAAAATTTCAAAAGAAAAGTTTTCAGAGTTAAGAAAATGAATAAGTTTTGGTTTCTTTTCTCTTACTTCAGATATGTGATTTTAGGATTACGTATACGGAAAGGATTGCTATGAGAGATTGTGGATTTACTCGGAGAAACTGAAAATTTTCTGCGATTTCCGGTTTTCAATAATACTACCAAATATCCCGGAAACCAAAGACTTAAAGAAATTGAGTCTATTACGTATCTCATTTTCCTCTTAAGATTATATGCAACTATATATATATATACATAAATGGATGTTTGTATATATGAAATCACTTCGCTCCAACACCGTTCAACCAACTAGTGTGAAAATTGACAAGCCTATGTATTTTTATATGGAGAAGGTTTTAATGCTACCCCTTTAATTGCATCTCTCCACCAGGTGGTGCTACAGCATATCAACTTCTGCACCGTTCAAGCTATCTCCAAGTTGCCAACATTGGTTTGGATAGATTCCACTTTAATGTAAATCAATATATATGTAAATATAAATGGTTGTGTTTGTATATATGACCTCGCTTCACTCCAACACCATTCAACTGATTTATATGAAAATTAGCATGTATATGTACTTTTTGTGGATAAAGATTTTGAGCTATCTTCTTTGTTGTATATTCCCATCAGGCGGCACTATAGCAAAGCAACTTCTGCACCGTTCAACCAATCGACAAGTTGCCAACGGGGTCACCAAAAATGATGCCAACTTGGCTTTATCACCAACATTTCGCTTTGTTTCCATTGAATAGCCATTATAACGTAAGGAACAGCGTTGCTTGCTAATATTATAATTTTAACATAAAATAAACACAGCAGAAAGTAATATTCACGTATCATACATCCAGATATAAATTGTTTACACTATTTTAAGCGTTCATTGCACAAGATTTGTAAAAATGTGTTACTTTTGCTGAGCAGATATTACCTTAGTAAGGTGTTTTTTTAAAAATCGACCCACAAGAAAGCTATGGGGCATTATAAATAAAAAAATCCTTTTTATCAGTTATTTGACCTTTAGACTATAAATTTATCAAATACGGTTTTTTGTTCAGCTAAGGTATGCAAAAAGCTTTTTTTTTGTTTAATTTACAATTCACGTAAAATTAACTCATTAAAAACTTCGTTATCATTTATTCTGTACTGTTTAAATTTTCATTTCATTCGTGCGAAGAACGGGTTTACCAGCTGGAGTTATTTAAAAATTGTCTTACAAAATATATAAAAAAATAAAACAGTGCTTGTAAAGAAATATATAAAGCATAAAATACCAAAATAAGTGTAGCTTTATTTCCTTACAAAGTTTCTCTTTAGCAACAACATTTTGTTTAGATAGCTAGTGAAATAAATATGCTTCGCAATATGCCATTTAATAAAAAGCATGGAACATTTTTCTAATGGCCTTAGGAATCCAAGAAATACTGCTTCTCAGCTCCAATGTGAATATAATTTGTATGGAAATATAGAGTAAATGAAGAAAAAGTGTTAAAATTTTGAAACTAATAATTCATATTTAAAAAGAATAAAATAGAAAAGGAAATAATATATTCATAGTTATATTATTTTAATTTTGTAGCATTTTTATAAATTTTTTAATGATTCATAAGGAAAGTTTATAATCATACATGGACTTAGGATAAAAAGGTATAGTACGTTCTTAATATTTTAAGAGATATTTTATAAATGAAGATGTTTTTTGTCACTTTTTTTGCCAAAATGTTCCAAAAAGAAACGCTTTTTTTTCTTAAAACTAACCGTGTTATTTAACAGAATGTAAAAATAGAAAAGGATTTTATTTTAATTTTCAGTTTTAAGGTTTTCACCCTATTTTTATTTCATATATGTAGAACACAAAACAAATAAAAAAGTTTAGATTTTATGAATATAGTCTGCATTCTAAAGAATGTGTTTCATATATCTCTCGTATAAATCTCTCTCATGTTCGTACTTTTTTTCAAACACATTTGAGGATTACTTATGTTTGTGTGCATATACAGTAAAACTGCGGTCATTTTTTATGCGATTTATTTTTTATGCGATTTATTTTTTGTGTGATTTTTTATGCGGTATATGAACTTCAACGGTGTTATTGCCATTTCAATATTTTCTATCAGTGTATATATATGTACTTTAAAACGCTCTACTCATTTGTTAAAAACAGTCTCTTGTCAATGCACATAATAAATCAACCAACTGAAAATGCATTAACTGAAATTGTATTTTTAAGTGAAAAAAGGCGTTTTTTAACCAAATCATCACAAGAAGATGCGTGTTTTAAAATACGACGAGTAGCAGTGAATTATGTATGTGCATTTGAAAACTACTCCATGCATACGCCGAAAAATTAAATGTGTTACAAAAAGTTTCAATGTGTAATATGATTATTTATTTGGTTTCGTGCGTTTTCTTATACATTTCGTAAACAATTGTTTCAATTTCTAAGTTTACTTTTTTATATAATCCTTTTCCGCCGTATTAAAAATCATTAATTATTTATTCATGCATTTCAAAACATATTTTTTTTGCAGTAAATTGGAAAAAAATGTCTTTCAAGATAAAACTTTTTAGTCACGTGCCATAACAAAAAATGCACCAAGAAGGATTTAACCTGTTATATTGAAATTTCATATGCAAAGAAATTTGAACTGAATATGCAAATGATTAATATTTGCTGTCGAATGAAATATCAAGAAGGGCTCCAGTTCATCGGAACTGCGCTTTCTGCCTGTGTATTTAAAGAGCAGTTTTCAATAAGATGGTGAAAATAATTGTTGCATTTCGTCTGTGATATTTTTCGTCGGTTATATTAATGCCTCCCCGAAGAATTCGTGCATTCTGAAAGCATCTAACTGAGTTTGAAAGAGGTCAGATTGAAATAAGTTGATTGGACGAATGGAAGAATCACTCGACATCTGGGTCGAAGTGATGAGACAATTGGACAGTGCAGGCAAGAGTGGGTCAACAACCGTAGATATCAGCGTCAGAACGACAGTGGTCGACTGAAGTTACAACAGAATGGGTAAGAATTTATAGTGTTACAGCAGCTGCCACAGTACATGATTCATCCTTATCAACTAACTACCTATGTATAGCCTGCACACATTTGTCCAACATAACCCCCCACAGACGACTCAGAGAGACGCTTGCCATTTAGGTCTGTACGCCGTCATGTTCGACTTCAGTTAAGCCGAGCTCGATTAACGTTTAACAGCGCAGACTAGGGAAGTTTACATAACATAAGTGAGGATCCTGTTTCAAACTGTGTCCTGACGACAACCGCAGAAGTGAGTGAAGATGTCTAGGGCAGCCTGGGAATCCTGGCATCACTATATCACGCCACACAGGCCCAAAACAGAGTGTTATGGTCTGGGGGTCATCTCCTATGATAGCCGGACAATTTTGTTAGTCATTTCTGGCACACTGATCCATGCACATTATCGTACATCCGGTTGTGTAACCGTTCATTTTGAAACAACGAAGACACACTTTTCAATACAATAATGTCCAACAACACACGGGGCTGTGGTAGCCTAATGATCAAGGTTGCGGGCTCGTGGCAGGCGTGTCATGAGTTCGAGCTCAATACCACTGAAGACCCGCTATGTAGGGGAGCGATTTACGTTAAATCTGCCGAGACCTCAAAGGTCCTCCCGTGTGTATGGTGTGGTAAGAGAGGGGGTCATTGTCACTTGACCATGGTTCAAAATTACGAGGTCCGTCGCCATAAACACCAGCTGAACATTACGACGTTAATATTCACTCACTCACCCAGCTACACACAACGCATGTTAAAGGCATGCCCTGCAATTCCTTGGCCAAGTAGATCACCTGATCTCTCTCTTAAGGCGCACATTTGTAACGTTATCTTACTCATCCTGAAATGCTTATAACTTAGTCCAAAAGTTGGAGACAATTTGGCTCAAAATTGGTAGGACACCATCCAGATCTTTATCAGTCTATGCTCCACCGGGTGACAGCTTGCATCCAGGTCAGTTTTGAACAAATGCCTTGTTGGCGTTTTCCCTTTGGAACAGTTAAATTCCTAAATAATCATTCAATTGCTTAGAAATTTTAAACGCTAGTTTTTCTAACCGTGTATTCTTCACGTCCACCAATCTTTATCGCAATAGGAAAACTGCTCTGGGTCGTTTTATTATTAGTATTAGTATTATTATTATTATTATGTAATGTGTCATATGTTTTCGAAGTGATAAAAACTGCACTTTTTCAAAGTGAGGAGTTCATAAAATTTATAAAAAGAGAAACATAAACTTCTTAAGATTTTAATTTGTTGACATATTCTACTGTTTTAAGGTATTTAAAACTCTTAATTACTGGTAAATTTCTTATAACACTGGAGTTACATTCGAAAAAATTGCCATGTTATACATCACAAAAAACTATTTGGAAAGGGGGGTCCTTAGGTTCCAAAAATTTTTAAAATACATGCTATTATATTTTAATAAGATAAACACATTTATTTAAGTTTCTTAAGAATAATACATACTACTATGAATCAGAAAATATTTCCTTTGTCATAAAAAGACCTATAAACAGCCGCTATTTATCATTTAAGTAAAATTTTTTCATACTTCACCAGACACACACATTATTACAGTTTGCAAGTATTAAATTAGACTGAATTGATCTTTATTGACAGAGTTTTTCCATTACTACAGTTGCCAAGAAAGGGCAGTTAAACTTTACATTTAATCTCGTTCCCAACATCCTCCCCACCCTGGTCAATCTCGAGAGGGATGACCAGTTGTACGAAGTGGGTTACATTTCTTCCATTAACTCTCAGTTCGCAGGATCTAATCTTCCCGTCGCGTCCCTGATGTAGGTTCATCACTCTAGCTTTCTTCCACATGTGCCGTGGTCGGACGTCTTCTTGCAGAAGCACAATATCTCCAACTCGGATGTTAATGGCACTGTCCTTGTTTCGAACTTGATGGAAGGATCGTAGTTGAAGAAGATATTCTTTCGACCATTTTTTCCAAAAACAGTCGAGTAAGTCCTGCTGTTGCTTGTAGACTTTATTAAGCCTTGTGTTTTCTAGCCTGGATGGAATGGCCGTTAGTTTTCGTCCCGTCAAGAAATGAGCTGGTGTTAAAGCTGCTGAGTTGTCATTGATTTCGTCTTCGTATATTAATGGTCGACTATTCAGAGCGGCTTCTATTCCAATGAGGGCAGTGGACAGACTTTCCTCGTCTAGAAGGGCTCGTCCGAGTATCTTTCGCAGACATTGTTTGACAATACCTATTAGGCACTCCCACCAGCCTCCCCACCAAGCCGCGCGTGGGGCTATGAAACGCCATGTTATGCCATTTTGGGCATAATATTGTTGAGTTTTAGCTGATGATAGAGTTTGCCATAACATGATCAGTTCCTTATTTGCTGCATGAAAGGTGGTAGCGTTGTCTGTGTAGATTGTGTTGGGCAGTCCTCTGCGACCAACAAATCACTGTAGTGCTAAGAGAAATTTGTCGGTGGTGAGATCTGACACGAGTTCAATGTGCAGTGCACGTGACAGGTAAATAGTGCTATGTAGGCTGTGTCTCTTAGTTTCAAACAGTGGATATTTACAGGTCCAGCAAAATCAATCCCTGTGATAGTAAATGGAGCAGATGGTACAACCTTTCAGAAGGTAGATTAGCTTCGATTTGCATTCCGCATTTTGCTTTGAAAAGCTTACAAGGTAGGCATTTGTGAAGAGCTTTCTTTATTGCTTGACGTCCTCTTAAGATCCAGAAAGTAGAACGTAACTCGGAGAGAACAATACGCACACCTGAATGATGGAGACGTATGTGAGTATGCTGGATCAAAAGATGGACAAAAGGGTGATTTCCATCGAGTATTAAGGGATGTTGAGTATCAAAAGGAATGTCAGAGAATTGTAATCTTCCTCCAAGATGCAAATAATCATCTTTGAAAAAGGGGTTGAAACAAGAAATTTTGGATTTTTTTTGTAAAGGATGTCCCTTTTTTAAGGCATTGATTTCAGCTGAAAATCATTGACGTTGCACAGTTTGTATCTAATAATCCTGAGCCTTCTCTATTTCATTACAATTCAGTTTGTGAATGATAAGTAGTTGGGATTTACAATTGTGCACAAAACGTAGAATCCAGGCAGTCACCCGAAGAAGTTTTGTATAAGAACTGTAACGAGATATATCTATGATGGGTTCTGTGGTTGCAACGTAAAAGGATCGAGACTCAGTTTTCCGTGATTCAACTTCGACTGAAGTCTGTGAATGTGACGGAAAATCTTTGGTGGGCCAAGCATCTGAATCATGATTTAACCATTTTGGGCCATGCCACCAAGCTTCCATCTCAGCTACCATATGGTAGCTGAGATGGGAAGGTACCACGAGTAAGATGATCTGCAGGGTTATCTGTACCTGTACTGTCGCCATTAAGAGGGAGTAGTGCATTGAAGGATTTCTTTTGATCTGTTGCAAACAAATGTTTTTCAACTGTTGGGATTTCCCTGTATCCAACTTAAAGCTACAGTTGAATCGCTCCATAGCACGGCTGTATATGAGTGCATGTTCGTTTCTATGTAAAAGTATTGAAGTAAGCGAGTTCCTAGTAATGCGGCTAACAATTCAAGTCGCGGTAGAGTGATCTTTTTCACTGGGGCCAGTTTACTTCGACTACATATGAGATTGACCTCTGTAAAATTGTCAAACGTGTGACGCGCGTACAAACAAGCACCATATGCACGTTCAGAAGCATCGCAAAACACACCGATGGTGACGTCGGAAGTTTCAGAAAACCCAGTCCATCTTGGGATGCGTATTTCCTTCAGACACTGTAACTCATTTATCCACTTATGCCACTGTTGTGCTACAGCTGGTGGTAAGAATTCATCCCATTTAATTCCACTAAGTCACGTTTCCTGGAATAAAATCTTCACAATGACAGTAACTGGAGCGAATAGGCCCAAATGATCGTAAAACTTTGACATCAGCTTCAGTAGTAAACGCTTTGTTACTGGTTCTTAGATGCTTCGACAATCTTATCCTGCATATCAATTTGAAAAACATCTTTGTCAGTATCCCATTTAACAACTAAAACCTGCGTAATCGCTCTAAATGGAACATTTTCTTGCTTCCATACACCTTGCAAAGCCTTCGAATTGGTCGTCCATTGGGTCATAAAGGTCCCTGGTTCGATCCCGGGTTTCGGCACCAGATATTACATTTTGCAAGCATTAAATAAAAAACTGAATTGATCTTTATTGACAGAGGTTTTTCCATTACTACAGTTGACAAGAAAGGGCAGTTAAACTTTACATTTAATCTCGTTCCCAACACACATACACTCATAGAGAGATTCCGGATAAAAATTAATTCATAAAAATATTTATTACTTCTTTAACCCATACCCTTATATTCATAAAGGATATCTCGTAGAAAGCACGCGTATCAAAATTGTCAGCTACGAGATATTTCATTGAGGGAATTGTAATTTTAGATTGATCACATATCTCCATTTAAGTTAGGAATTTTTAGAATGGATGAACGAAAATTTTATACAACGAAATAAACATATTATATAAGTATCAATTACTATAATTAAAACTATAAATTAGATCATTAGATTGTAAGATAATAATAAAAAAAGTATGAATATGTTACAAAAAAAAAAAAAAGTATATATTCTTTTTGCTGTGTACGATGAGCTTTAAAGCAAGTATCAATTTCAAGCATAGGTCTGTTGGGACACACTGGACAAATATACCTAGTCTCCTTACGTTTTTTTTTTCTTTCTATTTTTACTGCGTACGCATTTGACAAGGATTTGTACTTTGTAGGTAACCTTTTTTACTGTAGGAAAAAGATGTTCTAAATAATGAAAAGCTGCATTATAGCTGCTACTTTCTCCAGTTCTGATGCCGTCGCCATCAAATAAATGCCGAATAACTGATTGCCAAAATAGAGGCTTCCTCATCTTTTTATTTCCTCGATTTCATTGGTTATAGAACTTGTTTGCATTCTGAAAGAAGATTTTGAAGTAGGGTACATCGAAATTTATGTTCCAACAAATGGTCTTCCTTATGTTAAGTAGGTGGATTTACATGTGCACAAACGTAGATTCCACAGTCACCGAAAAGTTTTGTATAGAACTGTACGATATATCTATGATGGTTCTGTGGTTGCACGTAAAGGATCGAGACTCAGTTTTCCGTATTCAACTTCGATGAGTTGTGAATGTGACGGAAAATCTTGGTGGGCCAAGCATCTAATCATGATTGAACCATTTGGGCGATGCCACCAGCTTCCAAAGATGGTACTGGATGGAAGGTACACGAGTAAGATGATCTGCAGGGTTATCTGTACCTGTACTGTCGCATTGTGGGAGTAGTGTATTGAAGGTTTTTGCTAATTATTTTTTATCAATCAATTTTTATTATATTACAACTTTTTAAAACTAGCATCACCTTATAGATTTTCCCAGTACGGATCATTATACATCTGTATGAAAATATGACATAACATTACGCATCTAACTGTCACTATATGAAAGGTGTTTGGTTTGTAAAATCAAACAAAACAAAAAGATAATTTTTGTATATGAAGATTTTTATTGAAAAAAGAACACTACGGGATAACTCGTAAGTGATACTTAGCACCGGAATTTTATTCAGTGACCCCAGCTTCGATTTATCTCGTAGTAATTTTTTTCCAATGAAAAAATTTCTGTACATGCCATTACAATACCCGCCCATCCGGTATAGTGGTTAGTGACGCTGACTGCGTTGCTGTGATGGCTGGGTTCGAATCTCGGAGAAGGCATGGATATTTTTGTTGTAATGCTTCATGCCTTAAAGTACCTACTTTCCTTTATGATGTGTGCTTCACGCTTACTTCTGTAAGCGCCCGTGTGATACCTTTTGGAGCACGTGGCTTATAAATGCTCTCAATATTAAAAAATGTCATTACAATATTACATCAGTATCTTAGTATTATATTTTATAAAATTTCTTGTTTTCTTTAAAACAAAATTTTGGCACCCATGCCAAGACGCTCTAAATTTTCCTGGTAGTCAATGGATCTAGATGAATACTACTTACCCAAAAATGTTTAATCTACGTAGCGAAAAGAAATGTACAATTATAAAGCTTTAACGGGTTCTTAAATGTTAGTAGTATAAATGTACTTAATACTTAAAAGTCATTAAAATACTGCAGGCAATTATGATAGCATGCACGTTTTTCAATGAAAAGTATTAAATGAAATATATTTATCGCTTATAAGCTTTATCGTACTTATTGATCCATTGTACAGGGCTTTCGATACTTTATTATATCAGATCAAGTTCTCGTAATCGTTTTTAGTAAATTTTTATAACATTTTATGATGTTAAGACTGCGTTTTACAAAATGTTGGGCGCACCCCCTAGGAGGCGTGACAACCCTCCGTGGGGGGGGGGCGAGCATATCGAAAAGTCAAAAATAAAAGAAGAATACTTTTTTAAAAAATATCAATTTCCTAAAAAAAGAAAAGCAAAATACATTCTGACAAATTTTTATTGATATAATATACTTATAAATGAATCCGACTGCACAATATATTATATTTGATATTTAATGAATCAATACTAAGTTAAGAAAATTTTTAAAACTTACTAGTGACTTCCATTGACTTGTAATATAGAAAATTATATACAAAATTTAATACTATCTTGTTAATTTGGGCGGTTTATAATCAGAGTCGTATTGTAACCTTACGTCATAGTACATTATTATTATTACATTCTATATATTGTTATCGTATACAGGAGGGGGCGGGCGTTGAAAATTATGATTAAAATGGGTTGCAAGCATTGAAAGTTTGAGAAGCACTGTGTCAAACCACATTAGGTTGTATACGTGCTATAAAAGTGTCGTGCCATGCAGGGATTGCATGTGTGCGTATATGTACATATAATTATAAATTAAATTCAATGTATTTAACTTTAAATTTATATGGAGCTTATCGATCACAAACTTTAATTATTTTTTCTATGAAACATTCAGACGCATTTAATTTTAATTCGTAAACTATGGTTTAAGTTTTCATTACATAAATAAAGACAGTTTTTTAATTATTTAAACACCTGAACCATATCTTTTCCATACATAATAATTTATAAACACACAAGGTTAATAAGTTTTCTAAGTTATACCTACCTGCCTAAGTTTTGATGCAGATATATTTCCCTCACTACTTCCTAAATCACATGTTCACCTCATTAGGAAATTTAATTAACATCACTTGTAAATTATAAGATGTTGATTTTGAGAATAAGGAAGGATATGTGGTAATTGGAGGTTCCTGGAAAGAATTTATAATATTTCCGCATTATTGTATTTCTTTGATTTGTACTTTTCTTAGCATTTGATAGAACTGTAAATACACTTGATGTAATAAATTAATGTTGAGTAATATTTAAAATTAGTATATTATGGTATTTTGTTCATTAACTCATATCTACGATTTCATTGAAGCACTAAATGTAGAAATTGACATTTGTGTGTTGATTTCTCTCTCTCTCTCTCTCAACAGCGTTCTCCAATTAGATTTTTAATCACAAAATATACAATTGTTGGTATCTCTCATATCATATAGCCATTAGAATTGGATTTAAAAAGTAACTCATGATTTCTCTTTTTGTCAGCATGGTATTTTGAAATTCGGCAGAAAATTGGAATTACAAATTTAAATTCAAGCTTGAATGGGAATAAAATTATGTGATTCATATTCTCAATTTCTTGACACATATTGTCTATATTAATGTGGTTATTCCATCTGAATTCCAGAAACTAAAAAAAATACAGTAAACTTATGCTCTTATATTAAAAAAGGAGCTAACATTTCATGAGTATAACACTTTTAAATTAAGAACTTTTTTTAATAGATTACTCAGTTAAAAACTAATTAATAGAATTTTGTTGAATAGCACTATAAATAAAATGTAATCATGGTGTCTATAAGTTTTATAAATTCTTTCAAAATCAATTTATACAGGTGTATGAATTTTAAATTTAATCAAAAAAATATTTTCGTATGATGGTTGTAGATACTTTTATTTTGTGTTTAAAAGGAAAACGGATAAAATGAAAAAAAAAAGATAGAAAACATAAAAACATCAAATTTGATCAAAAAATTAAAATATAGTCATTAAAATAGTTGATTGAATATTATTGGGTATGAAGGATGTGATAGGCATCCCAGCCGAGCCCCCAAAATATGGGAAAATGACTACAACCATAGGATGACAATGTTTTATTTAACAGTGAAGAATGGAATTGTAAGATATATTTAACACAAAGGAGAACGTCTTTCTCTTACGTCTCGTGTTAATTGTCCGTCGGCATCCGTCTAAGTGATTTCCCGTGCAGGGCACTATTGACGGGATGTGATGTCAGTTTGGGTTATATATTATATATATATATTAAAGATTGCTCACTACTTGTTTGAATATTAAACTAGTTAAATATATTTGGATATTTTATGAGAATATCATTCTTTCATATTGTATGGAAAAAGAAACAGATTTACATTTAGTGAGGAAACCATTTCTTTCAATATCTTTGTGTTTTTTAATATCTTATGAAATCGAGGAATAAATGATTTTATAAATCAGCATATTTTTTCTCAAATTACTAAACACTATTTAAAATTAATGTCTCTATGTTGGTGTAAGACTTGCTTTAACATTTTTCAATGTATACTGAATTTTTGTGTTTTTACGTATGTAATAAACTTCTTATGGCTTAAATAAAAATAACCTGATTACTAAAATTGAATTAGGAACTTTTTAATGAATTTTAAATTTAGCATGAAGTAAATATCCTTTCGGTTGATATGCTTTCAAATATTTGTAATTTCAAATCTTTTCGCAGCTAAAATGGAAAATTGTATTTCGTAAGAAACTTTTGTAGTCTTTATCTAGTTGTAAGAAAAAATGTATATATTGCGATATGATATTTGTTAAAAAAAACAAATAATGCAAATTGTTAGGTAACAATTGATAAAAAGAGATAACCGTGTAGTAAATAATGAACAACTATCTTACAATATATTTCAAAAATTTTAGGAAATTATAGTAACTATTTAATTTATCAGAAAAGGAGTTTATACCAAGTTTGCATGTAATATCTTTCTCCATATTGTTCATGAAATTATTTCAAGGTTTCCATTGTGTCATTATTTAACTAATTATATACTTAGATGCAGTATTTTATTTTACATGAACATAATAAAGCTTAATTTAGAATGCGCAACTCCCAGTTTTTAAAAAAAATACCAACGTGAAACTCAAAACCGTATATAAATTAACTATTTTCTTAATTATAATAAATAATATAACTGAATGAGAGGGGGAATATATACAAAATATGTAAATATATGCTTTCAATTAGATTTTCCCATTCCAACTTTTCTTAGATCTGTTACATAACATAAGTAAGAACGTGAATTAAATTAGATGCTACATTATCTAAATACCTCCTATTTCTTAAAAGAAATAACAGAATTATATCTTTAAAATTTTAAATGGGTAATGTAAGTTTCTAAAATTGTTGTTTGTAATTTTTGTGCTTCAGAATGCGAGTATTAAAATATACGCGCTTTTTAAGCAATGAAGTATAAAAAGTCATAAAAACAAAACAATTTTCATTTTATATAAGTTTATAATGCTTACATATTGGTGAGTCATTTTACCATTCTAAGTAAGCAGACGATTTTAAAGCAAATAGTTTTATGCATAGAATATGTACTTTAAAGATTTCGAAATACACTTTTCTTGTGTTTATGACTAAATTTATGTTGCATTTAAAACAACCAGTATACTTTCTATAATAAAAACATTTTTTAAAAAAATGGATTATTTTTGTTTTTATTTTTGGTTCTTCAAAAATATTTCCTAATCTCTTGATAAAATGCTGTCTTCGAATAACTCTAAATTATTCGTTGACAGAAAATTCTAATTTTCCCAGAATAACGAGAGGAATGAAAGAAAAATCCTTAATCTCATTGCATTAATGCAATTAGAACTGGAGGGAAAACATTTAGCATCTTAAATTACCTTTTAAAAATGCCTTCTATTGGAAAAGGAAATATGGAAATGAAATAAGAAAAACAAATATTTGGAAAGGAGATTAAAAATGTTTAAAAAAGCGCAGCAAAATATTATTTTTACTCGTGAATAATTAAAATGTTTTTTTTTTCTTCTTTTGATTGAAAAGCTTTAGAAGGTGACACATTTTTTAGATAAAAAAAAAACAGAAAAAATTTTTTTGCAACTGACGGCAAAGAAGTGACATTAATTTTATAGAATTTTGAATAAATCTATAAATTACATGCATATAATTTCTTATGCTAAGTTACTTTTAACAAACTGAACTGTCAACGGATATCATCTAATCTTTAAAATAAAAATATAATTTAAAATTATTTTCATTACCAAACAGTTTCATTATTTAAGAGGTCCCTGACGGTATGATTGATTTAGAAAAATTTTCCACTCGAAGATATTGATTATTTTAAGACTGCATTATTAAATAATGAAGGACAGTCTATGATACTTTAATAGAGAATATAATTCTTAATCTTGAGTTGTATGATATTGTGTTTATATTTGAATATATATGTTGAGATGTTGGGTGACTTTCAGATCAAGAAAGTTTTACATTAACTTGAGAATTTAATTATATATTACTATATTTACATTATATTTACATATGCTCATGTCAAAAATTAAGGTCACAAACATGTTTTTCGTCATAATTTTAAAATACATCCAGTAAGACTAATCGAATTTTTGTTTTTTATTTATTTTGAGGAACTAGTTGTACAATGTCAACCTTCATTTTAGTAAAAGTTGTTGTTAAGCTTTAGTATTTGTAGAACTGCTGGATTGATACTGTTCAAGCATAGAACGGAAGAATATTGATTCCAGTTTTAAGAAAATTGCATTAAAACAAACAAGTTAGTCTGTTCTCAATGAGAGTGACTTCTCACAATCATCTAGATGATTCCTTGAGATAGAAGGCTGTTGGCATTTTGGAAGCTGGTAAGACTCAAGTGGAGGTGGCTCGATGGTTACAAGTGGCCGGAAAGTGATTTTCCGGTTATGGAATTAATTCCAAACAAATGTTACTGTGCCCCGGAAGTTAGGCCAATTAGCTACAGAACATCGACATCTGTATGGCATTGTAAATTGGCATTAAGCGCACGAAAACATAGGCGGACAACGACTTTTCAGTTTGTACTTGACTTTCCTGCTGTATCTGTGGAAGAATAATTTCCAGGCATACATTCTACAGATGCTTTGCAGAGACTGGCCTTTACTCCCAGCGTCCAGTCTCGTGTGTCCTATAGACTGCACCTAGCAGGAAAGACTGGATGTTGGGGAATTGAAAACATCGGTTGTGGACCGCACAAGATGGTAGGGGGGGGGATTTTTCAGTGATGAGTCGAAATGTATCAGATAAATTTATTCTCTTCCAGTCATCACCTTGAGAGAGAAAATGGAACTCACTTTCATCCCTCCAAAGGAAAGAAATGGATAGATTTGGTGACAAAGGAATTATATTGTGTATGGAGGAATAATGTTGGGCAGTCGTACACCACTGTATATTTTCGACGCGAGTACTGTCAACTCACAGCGCTATAAGGAAAAAATACTAGAAGCCTATGTGAGGTTTTTCTGGGTGCTTTGAGCCCGTACTACATTTCTATGAATGATAAGGCACAGAACTCACACAGTTTATTAATTTATTAGGATGCTGATATTCGCCGTATGGATTGAACCTAGAGATCTCCGAATTACAATTTTATTGAATATGTTCCAGATGGTCTAGAAAAAGCCATTTCTTACTATATTTCCCCTCCCAGAGCCCCCTATTATTTAAAACTCCCACTTTTCGAAAAATGGGCTTTGTTGCCACAAATACTTATTGATACCCTCATAAACAGTATGAGAGCTCGTTATGAGACTTTCATAGCAGCTCACAGTAGTCGCACTCCATATTAGACAGATTTTTCCCTAATTAAATAATTTATCTTTGGTTAATTATTATACACTTTTTGATATGATTTGTATCTTAATTCACAATTACAATCTTTGTCATATTGTTATGTTGCTATATTCTTTCTGACGTTGTAATATGTCTATGTGCCAAACTTCGTGGTAACACTGTCGTCAGTTCATAAGTTTTCAAAGATTTTATACTTGTGACCTTTATTTTTGACATGGATGTATTACAGATCATCTTTTAAAATTACGTTGTTCATAATCGTCTCTCTACAATTCGTAACAGATGCGATGGTTCATTCCTTTGTTACATCATGTCGTCTTCTATTTTTTCCCCGTCTAAAGTCAGTATAGCTCTGACAACAATTTGTGCTCTATCAGGCATGTGCAGAAATGTTCAGTCCAGGGTAGATAGATCTGGCGCCTTGACAATAGTGCCCCGCACCACATATATATGTACGTTATATAATTAAACTGCAAATTCAAGTTAAAAGTTATTTTATTCTTTAACTATTTTCATAATTCCAAATTCGAAATTAAAATACACCTAATGCTCTTTTAATGATATTCTTCATGAGTTTATGATTTCCAAATCATACAAAAAGATTAAATTTTTTATATTCAGATCTTCATATTGGGAAATTTGATAAACATATTTTTTTCCGAAATAAAAGAAATTATGAAACAAACAAACTAAAAAAGAATGAACATTTACCTTTATTACACATTACATTAACTCTATAAATAAACGAAAATAGATTATGAGAAACCTAAATTTATGGAATAAATTTGAAACTATTCTTAAAATTACACATTAACATTAAAATATTTCCAGATCCTTTACTCTCTATCTTTAATAATTAAATATTTTAATTCGAAATGGTTGAATCATGTTTAATACAAACGAAATATTTTTAATTCAGAAAAATACAAAAATGTTTTGATTGGAAAATATTTTAATCTCTTCCAAGATTTATATAAAATGATTTACATTTCAATAACTCACAAATCAAGCTTATTAAACGCGAAGTATATAATTATAATAAAAGTTTTACGAGAAAAAACTTTTACAAACTTGATAAAAATGAAATCTGTTAATCTGTATATGACCTGATATCTAAAGAAATTAATTTTAAATTTTCCTAACCTGCTACCATCCGTACTACGATACGATAATTGATACTTTGTATCGAAATGAAGTGTTTCAATGTGAATGATGTTTATTAAACCTTCTATTATTTTAACTGAAAAATACCGAATATCTTATGAAGTTTTGAATTAAATTGCACGTATCAGTAATTAAATAGTCAATTACACTCATTAAAGTAATTACTTTTGTAATGGGATGATTATACGAAGTAAAGTTTCTGTAAACTGTTGTCTTCTGAGGTTTGTCTCTGAGCTCTGCATATAATTAGATGATATTAGTATCCATTAAATTTAATTATTCTAAGGATACAAAAAACTTATTCAAAAGTTTCGAATTTTTATCGGTGTTATAAGAGAAAAACAGAGAAGTAAGTAAAATAGATGCTTTTAACATTAAATATCTCATATTTCCAACAAAAGACACTTACTGCATTTTATAACTTTGCCGAAAGAGGTAATGAAATATAATAAATTAGATTAAAATTATAAATAGATTAAATATTTCATTTTTTATTTTTATTTTAAATATTTATTTTGGGATAAAAGAATACTTTAGCGTCACTTTTCTCCTTACCTTAATACTTCAGTTCAATTCAATAATAAAAAGTATAAGCAATTTCTCCGTATTTGCGAATTATATATATAAATTCATAGAAATGAGGTTGCAGATGGGTAATTACCATTTCAGACCTAATACATTCCCCGGGAACTGAAGTCGCATTTCAATGTGGCAATATATAGGTGGATACATACTGCCACAATTTGATTCTGACACCCAGTTTCCTCTCCTACCTGAAGCATCTGAGCTCTTACGATTGGAAACTGGATAAAGAATTTAACTTTGTCCTAGAGCATCCAAGCCAAACAGTCCCTCTAGAGATCATTATCATGCCTCATATCCATACTACATGGAAGCTGTCACTCTTTTCCATCATGAAAATAAATTTTTGTTTATTTTAGAGAAAAAAAAATGCTTTATGCGAAATTTATAGAAAAATGTGACCTATAAATTTCTAGCGTTTTTGAATAACACTGACAAAAATCAACTATTGGGTGTTATTTTGCTTTGAGTATTATTTTTTGTGGATACAATTTTTTTAACAACACTTTTTCGAAAAAACGTAACTGAGTAGGGTCGAGACCCTGAGGTCGCACGTGAATTTTGGGACTCCAAATGAACATACGCTGCTATGAAAATAGCTACACATGTTTTTTTATTCAACAGATTTATTATCAATCAAGATCATAAGCCGATGGATCAATCGAATGAATTGGGTACCTAATATTCCAAAGACAAATAATTAAGCACTTAATGAGGGATCCATTGAAACAGGACTTGTCAGATCTCAACCCTGTGAACTGCTTATTCCGATGAAAAGCTTCTTTTCAAGTTCACCAAGGCTTCCGAAATTCAAATCATTAATATCATAATAATAGCATCCTAACGACTAACTCTAACCCTCACTTTGCTAGGGCTTCAATAGTAATCAAATTGAGGCACAAAAGGCGGTTCTTAACTCAGACAACTGTTAGACAATTATTTTCTCAAGATGGATTAGTAGAAAGGCGTGGATGGGACTCATCACGATAATTACATTACGTATATAAAACTCAAAAGTAAGTTATATATGTATGTACGTGTGTATGCTATAAATAATAGAAATAATATGCCAAAGTAGAAGCTATTCGAAAGAGATGAATGTCATTAAATGGTGGGATGAACATAGATTAAAAACGAAACGTTATTTGTATCTCATGTGAATTAATTATTTTATTCACAGGCAATTTATTTACAAGAGGGAAAGAAATGGACATTTACTTGTAAAAATGTCTTACATCCTTCTACGGGATTACGAGTTCCAATAAACGAATTAGATTGAGGCAATCCAGAGAGTTTATGAGACACTTAATCACGATAGCCCAAATCTGCATTATTGTGGATATATTGAGCAATCGCAATGGCTGGCGAAATTTTGATGAAGAACGAAAACAACCAATAGAAATTCATATATTGATAGGCATTATCAAGAAGAAATGGAACGCAAAGGCCCATGATAGGAAGTGCAATTTGTGGAGTAAACAATTTCTCCATGCTGTTAAAGTACCTTAAAAAAAAGAATTTATTATATATAAGTTATGTAAAAATACTCATAAACGTTTAAATGAATTCATATGAAATATGGGAATAAATATCATAAATTAATAGAAATTATAATACATATGCTTCAAAAGTGGGCAAATTTTTACTAAAAAAGTAGATGTAACTAATTGAAATTATGAACTTAATGAAACTAATAGAGCCATTTTAGCCTCCGCATTCAAAATGTTTGCTATAAATTTTCTAGTAATCAATTTCACTTATTTGTAAACACTTCTTAGTTTAATAAAAATTTTGATATAAGCTCCTTTTTCCTCGTGAAGTCTAAGTTTCAATCAAATTCATATGAACTTGATTATTTTGGTTAATTTATCTGCCTAGAGCAGCGTCATCAAACGGATTTTTACTACACTAAAACTTCATGTTTTGTGGAAAAATAATCATTGTGAATAAAAATATATTTACACATTTTTCAAATATTTCATAGTTTGGTTTAAGACATATAGCAGAACTACTCCCATTAATTCTTATACAGTTTGAAATCAAAATATCTAAAAATAATCGTATATTAAAACATCTACAAAATTAAACATACCTGAATTGAAGATTATGAAGATTTCTCCAAGTGTATAAACAACTCTAGAATCAAAGATCTTTAGGAAAGTACAGGCTCAACATTCATTCTGGCTGCATTTTAATGTTCTTAATTCTGTAGGATTATTCGTGTTTGTGAACCAAACTAATCTATCCCCTGGCATAAAATTAACATTTCATCAAAAACTTTCTGTATATCTGTAAATGTAATAATTTAATTTGCCATTTATGAGAATCTTGACTAAACTTCATGATTTTATCAAAGATTTCAGAAAGAGATCTGAAACTTGAACTACTCATATGAAGAGTTCATCTTGAGAATTTAAACATAATTTCTACCTAGCTTTAGGATCAACATTTAACCAGATAATGATTAACCTGTCCGGCTGGGTGGCGTGGTTGGTTTGTCGCTGGCCTTTTGCACCCCATCGATCCCGGCCAAGTCGGTGGATTTTCATGATGCAGAAAATCGACAACGGCCTTGTCGTATGGTTATGGGGCATGTAAGAGATCCCTAGAGCATCTGTTTGGCTTGGATGCTCTCGGAAAAATTAAATCCTAGTACTGGTTCCTATCACCAAGAGCTCCCTCTGAGGAGAAAACTGGGCATCAAAATTGCTTGCTGTAATTGGTATCGCCTGTATGGTGCAGCGCTAAAAAGTGATACCAGCTCCTGGGGAATGTACTAGGTCTGCAAAGGTTTAAAATATCAATACGCAGTCCCACTGAGAAAAAAAATGACTAACCTTTCTTCCAAATGATGTATTTAAATCACAAATGAGTTTCTTCATGATATTCACACAACTAATTCAATTTTTTCTCAAATTCCCTGAGAGGGTATACATGGACAATAAGGTTACACAAAGCTCCATTGTAAAGGTAATTATTAAGTAATTATCTTCTTTGTAGCACTATATATTTTGAAGTGAAAAATACAAAATTTATTAAACTAAAAGCATAAAATTTTGAGCTAAATAATTCAACTATTAAGAGAGAAAAAACATTTAAAATGAGATCAAAGAAGATCATAACAAAAACTATAAACAAGAAATAAGAAATCAGACTTTTCATACATATTACTTATACACAATGCTTTTAATAAACTGACGGATAGTGAAATGTATTCAAAAACAGGAAACTGGAATTAATAAATATTATTTCCACCAATGCAAACTTCCTTTCAAATCAACATTATTTTTGTAGGATTTTGTAACTGAGAACTTACTTTGAAGCGTATTCCTATTTGATTCAATTACCTATTACCGATTCCCCGAAAGGAGGAACTAAATTGGATTTCCTCCTGGAAGAAATATTACAACAAATAGAATGGTGATGGAGGTAATCAAGTGTATCATATCAATACTTTCTTTAAGCGAAAATCTAATCAAAGCTATTGGATACGATCGAATCTCGTTCAGAATGAATATATTTGCATACACATTGAGACAATAATCTCATTCTTAAATTCATTGAAAAAAGTAAATTTTATTTTTCCATTTTTTTTCTTTTGACAAAATAAAAGAGATATCCAAAATAAAGATTTTTTTCTCAGTTATTCGAAATGAAAGCCCCCTCCCCCTTAGA
>BMAO01020804.1:0-17401 GCA_019973975.1 Trichonephila clavata | reverse complement strand
TCATTAAAAGCACTTATTTGTTAAATTATTTTCGTTTTGTTTTAATTTTAATTCAATTCATTAACATGTGCTTCTTAAGTTTTAAATGCTATGCTTCACTACAATTATAAATTTAATTCTTTTAAAGTAAGTAATAGTATCAGCTGTCAAATTGATAGATTTGCAAAAATTCAATATTAGATATGCAGGGTCTACCCGAATCGAAAAACATGGCAAGGGTCTATGAGACAAAAAAAGTTTGGGACCTCTGCTTTAGACTCTCTGCCTCCCCCTCCACAATGCGGGGGTTGCGGAGGTGTACGTTACGCCATTGATACTATATCGCAGAAGCACTACATTTCTTACATTTTGAATATCTAATCCTTGTTTTTTTTAACGGCCGATCTACTTTTGAAGTTAGCTTTACATTCGCCGTATCTACTTATCTGGAAAGTAAAAGGTTTAAAAATTATGAAAATTTCTGGCGTCAAAATTTCGCCAACTCCTTATATTTCATAACAGAAAATTTCTCCATTGACAAATAGATATATTATACGATTTAGCCATGTTATTCAGATTTCCCCGCATTTTCCAAAGGATGCTTGAGTGGTTTCTTTTCCCATACTAAAGAAACGATGATGGTTACGGATTCTCGTCATTTGCTACGTCCCTGGCTTTGGGTGCGGCTCATTGGAGGGTTAAATTGATACGGTTTTAGAAGACTTACACACTTTTAAAACTGATGAGTACTCAGATAGTTGTGTGTTTTATTTCATAACAAATAGTGTTGTTCGTTCAATTGAAAGGTAATCTCACATACTGTAATGTGTTACTTTTTTTATTACTATAATAACAGGATCAAACTCTTTTGGGTAACATCATTCATTTACTTCAGATTTTACTATAAATAAAAGTATTAACACATTGCACAAATACTGCATGTGTTTCTGCTGCTTAATTTTAATTATTGCTTAGGCTGCATGTATGAAGTTATTGTGTTTAGTATACTAAGTTATGACTTAAAATAGTTGGTAGCTCTTGTAATAATCTCTATTGATATTTATCGGAGTTTTAAAATGCTGATGGTTCTACATTTTTTCAAAAATTGTTGGCTATGAATTGACACCAATTAAGCATCCTTATTTTGCTTTGAGATTGGGTGCTTTGTTTTAAAAATATTTTTTGGAGCAACACAATGGGGGCTATTAGTGACTAACCTCTAAATTTTGAACTATGGTTAAGTGATATGCGAGTTGATAAGTTGACTCCTCAAGCCTCCATACAGTGCTTCAACATCGCAACATGCTTTGTCATCGATCATAATTTGTTGTAGAATTGGAAATCATTCTGCAATTAGACTTTTATTTATAAATTAATGAAATCTCAGTTGGTTACATTTCATTTGACTTAGAAAGAAAAAATGCAGATTCGATTTCAACGGTTCTGAACCGACTTATTTATTCTTGGCATTTCCCGAAAGCAACTCATCAGTTGTTATGTATTGTTTTTCTCGGTTGCTTTTAACTAACGTAGAAACAGTCTTGATTTGTCTGAAATGAGTTTACTTTCTTTCTCTAAATTCATCTACTCTGGGACTAATTTGAATGACATTAGGCTGAAGCTATTCACTGCGAATTGTAGCTATAATAGATGAGAATTCAACCGACTCAAATTAGCCAAGTCGTGTAAAATGCTAATGAATCTTCCTACAGATGCGTTGTTGAAACCCACTTTATTCTGTCCGCGTTTTTCTAAAAGTAATCTGCATATTTTTCCTTCTTTTTTCTTTTTTTATTCAATTTTGTAGGTGTTGTAAGTCTCTAAAATTATAAAAAAATGGTTTGCAAGAAAGCATTCAGAATACAACGCTGAAAGAAATATTCAAAGTGGCTGTATATTTACTGTACTTCCATCCCTGTAAATATTTAACGCTGAAGGAAATATTTTGAGCTTCCATTTTTATTTAACTTTGCGAAATTTTCTCGATTTATATTCAGTGCACACATAAAATATAATTTTTTTTTAATTTTGTATTTAATGCTTCAAATCTATGTTAATCAAATCACGTATCTCAAATATTCTGTACTCAATGCACAGAATATTGAGAGCATTATAGCTGTTTCAATATTTTGAGCTAAATAATTAGTGAAGTATGTACATTTTTTTCACTTTTTCATCCAGAAGAATCGTGACCTAAGACTCGACACCTGATGGAGGTATACAATTAAATACGAGGGCTGTTTTTTAAGTAGGCCCGTTTGTTTTTTTAAAAAATAACGACAATATTTTGCTTTAAAAAATTTTTATTTTAGGATTGTACATACTTTTGTCTATTTTTCTGCATAGTTACCGAGTTTTTCATGCACTTGTCATACTTTAGAACTAATTTTGAAAACCCTCTTCGAAGAAGTCTGCCGCCTGTGTGGTCGGACAGCCAAGAGTTCACGGCCGCTTTCACTTCTTCGTTGTTACTGAAGCGCTTCCCGCCAAGACTGTGTTTGAGGTACCAGAAAATGTGGAAATCTCTGGGAACAAGGTTGGGGGCATGGTCCAAAACCTCCCACCCAAGAGATTCGATTAAGTCCAGAGTCGTTCGAGAAGCGTGAGGCTCTCATCTTTAAACTTCATGGCCTATTTTCGAACTTTGCTGTCACTCATTGCTTCAGTGCTGTTATCTGGCGATGAATGTCTGCAGCCGATATGTTTCTCGCAGTCAAAAAGCGGATAACAGGCCTATCTCCCACTTGGAGGCGATTCAATCACCTTAAGCATTTTAAAGACGCACAGCGAAGCTTACACGACTGCAACAGAGCTGGAAATGGTGCGAGTGTGTGTTCGCAAAGGATGTTGGTCAGTGACGCAGAGACTCGTTGCGGTGTACGCACGAACTTGGGAACTATATTCGCCAACGGACTTTACAGTAGAGCGTTGTTTATCCGAATCAATTGAGACAGGACACCGTTCGGATACGCGATTGTTCGGATAACCGAAAATTGAATGCGATCCATGCAGTATATGAAACTGGACACAATACGAATATTGAAAATCATCAAATGTGGGAAACGTACTTGAAGAAAAAACAAAATAGGTACAAAATGTCGCAATTTTACCTTTGAGGAAAATAATCATTTATTTTTCGCTGTACCATTGTACATCTTCGTTTTTTCGCTGCAAGTTCTCGGATTCTCTTGAGCAGCAGTAGTTGAGTAGGACAGCACTCTGATTGTTGTTCGTACCACTCCATAGCTGTCTCTAATGCAGAAACGCGCCAGCATTTGATGGACCCTTGCTACTTTCGTTGTTGTTGTCCTCGTCTTCATCCGTTTCATCGTCGACAGGATTGGATTTTTTCTTGCATGGAAGTCACAATCTCGTCATTTAACATCCTTAACATCATTTAAATCCACAGTCTTCTGCATCACATGCTATACAGGTTTCTACATCAACAAAACTCAACAAAAGAGCACATATACACTCCCGCACTTGGAAACAAACTAGCCTAATATTCCGCGAAGATGTTTACCTATTCACACTACTGTAAGTCCCCAAAATATCCCTTACCTTGGGTTTTCCCGTCACCTTTGTCCTCACGCGAAACAACTGTTGAGCATTGTACTGTTCAAAAACGTATTCGGACTTTGGTTCGGATATTTGACGCTCCGGATATAAACGTTCGGATAAACGACGTTCTACTGTACTTAAGAAATAGCCCTCATACTTCACAGCTATAATATAATTCAACAAAGTTAGGGTTTGGGTATGGCTTTCAAATTAATTTTAGGTCACTGAATGGGAAAACTTCTGTAACAATTAAGCAACTAAATTTAATTTCATTGACAGGCATGCTTAAAATTGTTCCCCATCTTGGAGAATTTTTTGGAGTTTTTTTAAAATTTTATTTATTATGAGTGAAGAGAGATATTTGTTTTCTTAAATGTGCACTATGACCGTTTCCCACCAGATTTTGAAGTCAGTCAGGCAATGCTAACATCTCTCTTTTAATTTAACACGCTTTTATAAGTTTCAAGTGTATGTAACGGAATCTTTGAACTAGATTTTTATCCATTTTAAAAGGTCAGATTAATTCGAAATTTTGCACACTTGTCAAGGACCGATGACAATACAATAATTTCATAATTTTGTTCCATTTTCCTGATCAGGACATCAGGAATAACGATATCCTGATTCGGCGACTAATTCCATATACCACTTCCAGATTTGGCAACTTATTGCATATACCATTTTCAGATTTGGCAACTTATTGCATATACCATTTTCAGATTTGGCGACTAATTCCATATACCATTTCAAGATTTGGTGACAAATTCCATATACCATTTCAAGATTTGGTGACAAATTCCAAAAACCATTTCAAGATTTGGTGACAAATTCCATATACCATTTTAAGATTTGGTGACAAATTCCATATACCATTTTAAGATTTGGTGACAAATTCCATATACCATTTTAAGATTTTGGTGACAAATTCCATATACCATTTTAAGATTTGGTGACTAATTCCATATACCATTTCAAGATTTGGTGACAAATTTCATATACCATTTCAAGATTTGGTGACAAATTCCATATACCATTTCAAGATTTGACGACAAATTCCATATACCATTTCAAGATTTGCCGACAAATTCCATATACCATTTCAAGATTTGACGAGTAATTCCAGATTTAGTGACTAAAAGATTAAGGTGCAACCCCTAAAACGAATACACGCTTGTGGTTTAGAAATAAAACAAATTTATTTTTTTTACAAAGCAATACGTTTAGAAGTGATGATACGATAGACACTTAATATTTCTTCTTAAAACACTTTGATTTGACCTGCATCTACAGAGCCGGAATTTTTGAAATATAACGATACGGGACTGATCCGAGGCCCCGTAAACGGAAAGAATAGATACCCTTCAGACCCATTAATGAATATTCATTGAAGAGCAAGACTAATTCCAGCAGCTACTTAATTCCCCTTCCCCGGCTCCAAATACCAAACTCAAGAATAAATTCAGCAATGACTAAATTATAGTGTGAAAAACTAAAAAAACACGCTTTTAATGTAGATCGAACTAAAAAATGAAAAATAAATTATAGTTTAAAACAGAGGTTCCCAAATTTTTTTGTCTCATAGACCCCCTTGCCATGTTTTTCGGTTTGGGGTAGACCCCTGATTAATTAATATTGATTTTTTGCAAATTTATCAACTTAAATGTCTTTTTGACTGCTGGTACTACTACTCCTACTTTAAAAGAATTAAATTTCTAACTTTAATGAAGTATAGTGTTTAAAATTTAAAAAGCATATGTTATATAATTAAATTAAAAGTTATTTAATAAATGCAACTATTAAATAAACTAACTAAACAACAAATAAATGATTTTAAAGGGAGGAAGGAATCTCTAGTACTACAATATCAAATTTTCAACATTTAGTATTAATCTTGTTTGGTTTAACCTTAAATTTCCTCTGTTACTGTCCAATTTTTTTCCCCTTTGGAAATTGACAACCGCACTGAAGCTCCTTCAAACTAGGAAAAGCAGTAAAAAACTTCCTCACGATATTTGAAAAGTCGAGACAAATATCAGGTTTGACTTTTTAAAGCCAAAATTGCTGGCATCCGTGTCTAAATTTTAAGATATTCGTTAGTGTTTATTAGGATCAGTTCCTAGTGTAATGTGACATTTTTTTTCAATATGACTATACGAATTCATTGCCTACTGTATTGCCATATATATATAGTCAAATCATTCTCAAACCTAACTTCAAAATCAGAATAAAAGGCATTTAAATGTTGAACGTAGGGTAAAACGTTCTGACAGAATGTCTGTGACAAATTTAGAAAATTCGGGACCTTCACCATTATACTTCTTTAACTTAACTCAGGAAAGAGAAGCTGAAATGTTTCTTGCTTTATTAAAATTTATGCTGTCACCTTGTAAATGCAAATTAATTTCATTATATTTAGCAAATAAATCTGTTAAATAGGTAAAATTTGGTTTCCACATGATTATAAATTTTTTTTAAAAAATTAGTCATGGTTTAGTTTAATGAGATCCACTATCATATCCACATACTTACACGTCATGGACCCCCAAATTAATTTCTGGCTGGCGTAGACCCCTTGGAGGTCGTTGTAGACCCCTGGGGGTCTATGTAGACCACTTTGGGAATCACTAGTTTAAAAAAACTAAAAAACATGCTTTTATAGTGAATCGAACTAAAAAGTAAAAAAAAATAATTCTTAATTTAAAAATAAAATGATTTACGAGAAAATTAATGTCATTGGGGTAAAAGCGTGGGGTGCTTTGTACTACATTTTTACACTAACTCAGCATTTCGGAATAGAACTAGTAAGAAATTATAACAATAAAAAAAAAGCACCCCACGCTTTTACCCCAATGACATTAATTTTCTCGTTCATCATTTTATTCTTATATTAAGAATTATTTTTTTAATATTTTGTTCGATTCACTATAAAAGCGTGTTCTTTAGTTTTTTTAAACTATAATTTATTTATCGTCAAATTCAAAAACAAACCGGTATAAATTTTCTTTACACTTGGGTTCAATTTCACGCTTCAATTGATAATTCCAATATTTTATTTTTGCTTAGAGAACGATTGAATTTCGGTGAATGAATTCATGGACCTATATCGGCGAATTTCTTATATCACTCAACAAACCGGTGTTTAAAGTTCGTATTTAATGAAAATCCATTGTTCAAGAGTGATGAACTGTTCTAAAATTCTGTGAGAAATCGATTGTTTTCGTATTTAAAAATGATGACCAGTTCCCATGAAAATGGAAGAACAATTGTGGGAATGATTGCTTTAGATGATGCTACCTAAAAACACAATAAACGCTCAGTTTATTCAAAGAACCCGACAATAACACTTTTTTTTCTTTTTTACTCTTTTTTCCATTATTTAGCAAAATTTCCAGACGCGAGACTTGAAGGATATTGTTGACTAGACTGATTTCAAAACGGAAATGATATTTCAACATGACTTTACATATAGTGAATATGGTTCTTATTTACTTTTCGTGACTATAATCTAAAGAATAGATTTCGAAAAAAGTCTGTTTTTCTTATTCATGGAATGCACAAACAAACCTGTCTGAAAAGTTCAAAAGAATTCAAACTCCTTATTTCCATTTTGCTGGTACATTTTATATTTGTGGTTATGTTAGTGAAATCTTGCTTCTCTCTCTAGTATTGGTAAGGTCTTGTATTAAATATAATTTTCTTAATTGCTTTTTTTCACAATTCCCTTCGAAATTCGATTATAATTAAAATACTTCTTTTTTTATATTGAACAGGTGAATTATTCTTTTTTGCTGTGTTATACTTTGATCCTAACAAAAATTGTTATTATTAAAAATTTTTTTAAATAATTGTGAAATGTTATTAGTATTGGATATCGTTAAATTGTTATCCGGTACAAAATTATGAATTTTAATTTATGATTTTCAGTAGATTTATTGGTTTTATAGAAATATGGGGAAATACTTCATGGCTTAAGAAATCTTTTAAATAAAATGAAAAATTGTGATACATTTTTAAATTTTGGAAATAATAAATTAGTGGAGTTGGTACGGTATAATTCCTAAAAAAATAGTTCAGATAGACAAAACATAACAATTATTTATTTTTTTGCTATTTGCAGACTATGAATTACCACAGTAATCGAGTGCTCATGCTCATGAACTTGTGACTTGCATTGTTTCTGTCCAGTTGTGGGTTCTAGTCCTAATGCCTCTGAATTACCACCGATAAGAGGGACTGATGCACATTAAATTTGTCTAAGCTCAAAAGTTCTCACGTTAGTGTGGTGTGGAAGTTTGGAGAGTGGTCTGCAGCTCTGGTATCGTCCTCGTCGATTGACAGTGGTTCAGAATTAAGCAATCGTGTGTGGGGATGAGAGGACGAAAAATGTCCCCCCAGTGAGAAAAGGGAGTGAGTGAGTGAATATTACCATCGGCTACTCGAGGGCTTTTGGCGACGGATCTCGTAATTTTGGACCAAACAAACTTATTATAACAATATGGCGGGGAAAATCCAGTTGAGTTCAGTGTCGTAACATACACTCCCATATTGCCGGGAGGAGGGGAGGAGGCAAAACCTGACTGACGCCATGTGCGGCTTGAAGCCCCCAATTTGACTTTGCAAGGGGGCCCTAATATTCTCAGTTACGTTATTGGTTGGTCCAGAGCTAGAGTATTTCTGTAACTGAAACAGTGACGGAAATACAAGAACTTAAAGGTAATTTGACTTTGAAAAAAAAGCACTCCGTTTCTTTCCCACCTTGTAATTTAAGGTATTCGATGCCTTGCAACAACTTTTTAAAGAAAATAGAGTTATGGGGATTTTTTTGTAGTTTAGATTCTTTTAATACATTTTTTAAGAAATTATTATCACTATAAGGGAAAAAATGGGTAAAAATTTACACAAAATAACATAAACGTGGCCCATTCCGTACCAAAAGTTTATGAACAAATTTTCAATTTTAATGTGTTATGTTATTCACTTTTGATATAACCTTCAAAAGAGATATTTTAATTTTTACAAAAACTAGAGCGCTTTATCTTAGTTATTATATGAAATTGCTTAAAAAAAACATTGATTATATTCACATAAGGGACTGTAAATTTTGTAATAAAACAGTGATTGATATATCTGAAAGTTAAAACACTTCTACTGTTAAACAGAACATACACAAAAAAATTCAGTTAATTATTTTCAAAACTTTTTGAGCAGTCGCTGTTCCTGTTTGAGCATTTTCAAAAGAAAAAAAAAACAAAACAAAAAAACACATTTTTATTAAAATGCATTTTAAAGTATGACATCTTGCTTTAAGTAGGGGGGGGGTCTGCTTTTACTAAAACACTTGTAGTTTTTGTTCTTGTGAATGGAAAATAATAAACTAGGTATTTTTATAAAGCTAATTAGATAGCCTGTAAAATAAAATTTTAAAAAAATTGTCGATTTTTGGCAAAATTTACTCTATTTTAGGGTAGTTGGATACCTTAATAGCAAAATTGTAAGAAAAAGAGAGAGAGAGGAAGTGGTACTGACGAAGAACATTAGAAAACTAAGCTGCCGAGCTTTATAAAATAAGCAAAGAATATTTGGAGCAATGGATTTTGTTCTATGAGGAATTCGAAATATTTGATTGGCAGAATTTTTCCCCAATACCGACAAATGAAGAAATCCAATGTGTAATGAATGAATTGTGTGATCGAAAAAGGGTTGATTGTAGTTGTAACCAAGATGTAGAAGTATATTTGATAGTTTTTACTTATTTCTAATTTCATGACACCCCCCAAAAAAAGACAGAATCGGGGATTTCTTCAACCGAAAGTCTTTGGGTGGAATAGTTCATATTTTTCACAACAAAGCGATTTTAATCACACTAAATTTCATGTAATTATTGAATATATTACAATTTATGTCTGACTACTGTAATGCATCCACAAAAAGGGTCCTTTATGAATAAATTGGGGATGATAAAAAAAACACAGATTTCTAAGTCACAATTCTTAAAGTAATGTTAAATTACCAATGAAAATTCTAAAAAATCCGGGGAACTTTACTTATTTGAAATCAATGCTAATGTTCTTAAGCAGATTCGTTCTCATCTCATAAATTATTTATATTTTTCGATTCCGACTATTAGTTTACAATCATCCAGAAAAATATATCTTATTCAAATTTTTAATAATTAATAAAATACTTTCTTTTACCCATTCAAGTTCAAATACATTTTTTAAACTTGTAGTGGAAGACACTTGATTTTAATACATTTTTTTCAAATATTAATTCATTAGTTAAACTTAATTAATGAATAAATAGTAACAAAAATAATAGTCCTACATCGTATATAAAAAGGAAAATGGCTCGCTGTGTTCCTGTAGCGTAATGGAAAGCGCGTTTGACTTCTAATCCAGAGGTTGTGGGTTCGAGTTCTAGCTGGGATGGCCTAATTTCTGAGAATGTGATTTGTGTGAATTAATATAAATAGTAGCAAACAAAAATAATAGTACAACACCATATGTAGAAAGGAAAATCGCTTTCTATTTAGTCATTTAATGTTGTGATTCTGTCATATGTATATACATATTTATGTTAATTGTAATTATTTAATAAAAAGTAACTAAAATAAAAATTTTCTTTGTTGACCTAAGTGGGATTGATTAAATTTTTTTTTATATTACTTGTTGTGTTTATTTCTGTTCCTTTCATTACTAAGTACAAACTATGACGAAATATGTCTTTTCCTGAATCCTTATACTTAAAAAATTAGTCCATATTCTACCCGTTTTGAAGAAGGGAGATAAATGTTAATTTTGCGTCAATTTGCGCTGCATTTCAACCACGTACTGTAGAAGATAGACTGAAATCTACACAAAGCAGAGAGAGAAATGATGTGCATACAATCTATAACTTAGAAGTCAATTAGTAATCTTTAGGCATAGAACTGATTGAAGTACTTATCACTGTTTGTAGGCTGACAAGCAGAGATAAGGTAAGTTGAATTTGGGAATAGCTAATGCGTCATTTTATATTAGAAGATCATTCCGCTCAATAGTCACTTATCTGCTCCAGTTCCAGCTTAACAAAAAGGGTTATTTTTTCCAAGTATTTGATAGTTAACCGCTGGGAGATCTCAATTTTATTATTCCTGATCAAAAATATTCCAGTGAAGTAAGCTGAATTTTCAGTCTTGTAAAAGATATATATATATATATATATATCTATATATATAAAGGAGAAAAGCGACTCACTCACTGACTGACTGACTGACTGACTGACTGACTGACTAATCACGATATCTCCGGAACTATTCAACCTACAGACTTGAAATTTGGTACACATATTCCTTTCATAGAGTAGACGTCAGCTAAGAACGGATTTTTCCGAAATTCGAAACGAAAGGGGCGTTACGGGGGTTAAGGGGCGATATAAATAATTGCTTCCATGTTCAAACTACTTGATGTACAGTCTTGAAATTGGGTAAGCAGATTCCTTTCAGAGAGTACAGATCCGCTACAAAATGAGTTTGGTGAAAATCGACCCCCAAGTGGCGTTGCAGGGGCTTAGGGGGCGTTATAGATAATTATTTCAATTTTTAAACTATTTGACGCACTGTCTTTAAATTTGATATATATAAATAGATTCCTTTCGTAGAATAATGATCAGTTACAAAACAGGTTTTGTGAAACAGACTTCTAAGTGGCGTTGTGGGGGATTAAGAGGCGTAATAGATAAATATATCCGTTTTTAAACTACTTCACCTACCTGCTTGAAAATTTGTAGGTAAGTTGCTTTCCTGGAGTAAATATCCGCTACAAAATGGGTTTTGGGAAAATTGACCCACAAGGGTGTTGCGGGGGCGGAGGGTTTAAGGGGCGTTATAAATTCCGATTTTTAAGTTACTAGACGTACAGTCTTGAAACTTAGTAAGCAGATTCCTATTCATAGGGTAGAGATACGCTACAAAATGGGTTTCGTGTAAATTGCCTCCAAGTGGCGTTGCGGGACTTAAGGGGCGTTATAGATAATTATTTCCATTTTTAAATTATTAGACGCAGTCTTTATATTTGATAAATAGATTTCTTTCATAGAGTAGAGATCAGCTATAAGAAAGTTTTGTGAAAACAGTCCTCTAAGTGGCGTTGCAGGGGATTAAGTGGCGTAATAAATAAATATATTCGTTTTTAAACTACTTGACCTACCTGCTTGAAAATTGGTAGGAATGTTTCTTTCATGGAGTAAATATCCGCTACAAAACATATTTGGGGAAATTGACCCCCAAGGGGTGTTGCGGGGGTGGTGGTTTAAGGGGCGTTATAAATTCCGATTTTTAAGTTATTAGACGTACAGTCTTGAAACTTAGTAAGCAGATTCCTCTCATAGGGTAGAGATACGCTACAAAATGGGTTTCGTGAAAATTGCCCCAAGTGGCGTTGCGGGACTTAAGGGGCGTTACAGATAATTATTTCCATTTTTAAACTATTAGAAGCACAGTCTTTATATTTGATAAATAGATTTATTTAATAGAGTCAGCTATAAGAAGGTTTTGTGAAAACAGACTTCTAAGTGGCGTTGCGGGTATAAGTGCGTAATAGATAAATATTTTCGTTTTTAAACTACTTGACCTAGCTGCTTGAAAATTGGTAGAAATGTTTCTTTCATGGAGTAAATATCCGCTACAAAACGGGTTTGGAGAAAATTGACACCCAAGGGGTGTTGCAGGGGGTTAAGGGCAGATATAAATAATTATTTCTATTTTTAAACCATTAGACTCACAGTCTTGAAATTTGGTAAGCAGATTCCTCTCATAGGATAGAAATACACTACAAAATATGTTTTGTGAAAATTGACCCCTAGGTGGCGTTGCGGGGGTTCAAGGGGCGTTATTGATAATTTTTTTGCATTTTTAATTAATTGGACGCACAGTCTTCAAATTTTGCTAAGCAGATTCCTTTCATAGAGTGCAATTCCCCTACAAAATGGGTTTTGTGAAAACAGACCCAGAAGTGGCGTTGCGGGGACTCAAGTGGCGTTATAGACAATTATCCCCATTTTTAAACTGTTAGATGTACAGTCTTGAAATTTGATAAGCAGATTCCTTTCGTAAAGTAGAGAACCGCTACAAAATGGGTTTTGCGAATATCAACTACCAAGTTTAATTTCGGGAGTTTAAGAGGCGTAATCGATAAACATTTCCATTTTTAAACTATTTGATCATCCTGCTTGAAAATTGGTAGGCATGTTCCTTTCATGGGAATAGAGTTCCTCTAACAAAGAGTGAAACGAAAATTGACCCCTAAGGATGTTTGCGAGGGGTCAAGAGGAGTTACAGAAAAAAATTAATGTTTTTAATTGTTAGACCCATATACTTGAAATTTGTTAAGCATGTTTCTTTTGTTGAATAGAGATCCACTAAGAATGTATTTTAAGCAAATCAAGTTCTTAGGGGTGTGCAGGGGGTTACTGGGACGTATTGACAAAAAAAATTACTTTTTTCGAGCTACAAGGACTATAATAATGAAATTTGGTTTGGATTTTTTTTGTGTTGAATTGAAATCCTCTAAGAGCGGTTATTTTGGAAAACGGCTCTCAACGGGATTACGTGGATATTGATAGTAAAACTTCTTTTTTTCTGTTAGATTTAGACTTGAAATTTGGCTTGCATGTTCAATTTACGGAGTAGAGATCCACCAAAAATTGGTTTTGCGGGAATCCACTTGGTTTTTGGGTTACGAAAGAGCAAACATCATTCTATACTTCAATTTTAGAGATTTTTAGAAAATACAAATTAGATGAGTTCTGCCCTTTTTTTTTGCGACAGTTAAAGATATAAGTATATTTTCAATACAATCGAATTCTTAATGCTTCGATATCAATAATTTATACATATATATAAGCAGTACAAATTTATAAAACATCATGAAATACCCAGCGAAGCGGGCGGGTAACAGCTAGTATATATATATATATATATATATATATGTTCGTTGTAATTATTTGTATAATTATAAGTTTATAAAAATGCTTCACTTATTAAAAGAGAAATCTTATACACGTGAAATACATTTTAAAATTCTATTTTCAATAACAGAACACCATTTTAAAAAAGCATCTATTTCATAAATTACAATTTTGTCTCACTCATGCTTACATATGCAAATTACTATAATAAGAACGTGAAAAGCGTCTTCTACAAAAAAAAATTCTTCTAAAATAACTATCTGGCTTGTACGTGTTGTAAATTTAATTTTGTTGAGTACCATTTGAAAAAATTAGATAAAGCTACTTTTAAAATGTACTTCGTTATAACTTTCTGCGATATTGGACTTCATTCACAATGGATCTTTTTTTTTTATTTTTAAAAATTGCTATATATACATTTTGTTAAATTAAATGCGCAGATACAAGTGTAAAATAATATATATGCATTCATTAGAAATTTAAAATCTCTCATTTATTTGTGTTGGCTCGTTGTATTGTTGCGAAAGTTGCTTTCATTTGAGCGTGCGTCACTATTACTCAATGGCGTGCAAATTATTCTATGAATGTTTTTAATTTCTATATGAAAGCCGCAGCTCAAAAAAATAAGGTTCATTAGTGAAATTGTAAAGCTATTATTCTAAGAAGAACTTAGGAGATTAAAAAGTAATCTATGCGAAGAAACCAACTTTTGTGAAGCTAAACTAACGCATTTGCCGAGAGAAAAATCGTCAACTCTACAATAATTTCCCGAAACATTAAATTTGCTATTCAAAACAGTTGACGAGACTTGTCTAATATATTTTTAATTTTTTTGCTTTGGAACGTATGATTTCCTACACACACAGAATACTTCCCATTTGTTTTACTTACAGTTTTCATTCGATTGTCATGTTTACCTAGTTCTTTGTCTTAATTACAGGATGGCAATTTAAACTTGGGTCGCTTGTTTTCTTAATCACAAGGAAACCATTTCAAATTGCGGTAAATCTTCCTCATTCTGCCTAAGGTTATTGAACTATGTGTCTTTCAATCAAGGCCTTTTAATTTGACAATAAATAATTAATAAAATAAAAATAAAGATATTTGATTCTTTTTCAAATTTCTTTTATTTTGTACAAAAAATTCATAGTCTTAAAAATTATTACGTATTAAACAACTAGCCAAAAATATACTTTAAATTTTCTCCTAAATATAATTTCGTTTTTCTCTAATATAGAGGGATTTTTATTATGCTCTCGCTATATATAACAGTAACTTGAATCCTATCCAATTGGATTAATTTGAAATCATACATTCAATATTGTTTGTAATAGATGAAATTTAATATTTTTATACAACTTTTTTATGCCAGAACTGTGCATTGGAATTTATTATAAAAGTTTATTAAGAGAGGGAAAATGTTTATGAGTATCATGTGGTCCAAGAAATCTGTAATTACTTTAAATATAAAATATTTAGCTTTTTTAAATGAAATAACCTAACTGCGTATAATTTTTTTTAAAAAATTTGTTTATCTGATGATCACATTACACACATCCTGGCGAAATTCAAATAATAGCATGGGAAAGCATACCCACCTTAATTTGTGATGTATGTAACTTTATATGAGTACTTGAATTATTCTCTGAATTACAACTGTTGTAAATTCGTAATTTTCTTAGAAATATTTTCAGTTATTTTGCATTTGCCTTTTTGCATTTACAATAAAACTGAAATGCATTTTAAGAACTCTAGTCTACAAAAGTTTTGGATGATTTTAATGTATTTTTAAAATTTACTCTTCTATGTCATCTTTGCATCTTAAGAATTTTTTAATGTGTTCAAGACTTGGGTCTATTTCTAAGCCACTTTTTTCTCTCGAAAAGTCAAGAGAAATGGTAAATAACTTTTATTCTTTTTCCTTAGTTGTTTCGTCGTCTGTTATTTATAACCAGAGAGAGTTCTAGAAATTATTTTTGGAGCCATCTCCAATTTGTATGTTAATGATAAAATTGTGCCAAATGAGATGTGTATGAAATCAGAAATGCATGTTAACTTCTTAATGTTGGGGAGGGAAATTGAAGCTGGCCCCTTAAACTGTCTAAGCTCATGGATCTTTCTAGCTTTGAGATAAGATGATTGAGAGGTATAGGGCAAATACATATTGAAAGGAAAAGGGAAGGTCAAGGTGAACTGCCGACGAGAATTCTCTCTGTCATTTACTTCAACTTCTACTTCTCCCTACGCTGTAGAATGTGGAATGATGATTGAGTCAAACGTTGTTTGCCTTGAATTCGCCTCACTTCACGAGGAAAAGAACACTTCTATAATTTCATTTTAATAATCCTTCCCGCATCGTAAAAAGCGCGCGAAAATTTGACGCAATCGGCAAATTCGTAAGCTGAACAGTCAATGGACTGAAAATGAATTTCAGATGTGCTATAACAGAAATAGATATTACATCTTTGCAATTTCAAACTAAAGAGCGAGAAGAGAGTGTTGTTTCTGTGTTGCCAGTCCGAATTTTAAAAATTTAATTGCTTTGAATGTTTTTGACAAAACTTTTAAAAGTATGAAGTAATTTATTATCTTTTACTCTCTTAAACCAGACTTGTCAGTGTCCTTTTTTAAGTTCAAGAAAACCATCCTTTTAACATTTCGGAATAAAACTTTAAAACAAGTCTGTTGATTATGAGAAGTAAACGTAGGTTTTATTAACAAAAGGTTAAAGCTTTAAAAAATTAATGGTAAAAAGGAAACTGAATTTTTCATTTATTAAAACAACCAAACTAAATATATAGTGTAAAACAGATTCTTTCCCCCCCTCCATACATAAAGGATTTACTGGTTAGATACTTAAATCTTCAAAAGGAATGGCTAATATATGGGAAATACCACTTGAATAATCTCTAATTACGTTTCCGTCCGTACTGGCGGAAACATTTTATAGACCAGCTAACCAAACAATGAAGCTTGATTTCAAAAATTGCTTGTGCAATATAAAAACCACAAAAATTAAAAAGAAATTATTTCTGAGAACTATTATAGTTTCTAACGTATTCTCAACATTTTCGAGCTAAAGATAATTTATGGCAACATATTTTCCTTGGAAATCACTCACCAACACATAAAATTCTACTACCAGAATTTTCAGAATAGTTATAGTAAAAATTATTTGTTAAATTGGTTTAGTTTTACATGAAATTGTAAAAATGGAAGGTGAAGTATGATTTCAATTTTTTAAATAATTGTATAAAATCACTTCTTTGTAATTTTTTTTATTTGATATAGTCTCATGTATAAATATATTTAAGTTATGTAAAACTTCCTTACAGACAGACTTCCTTTAAAAACAATTCATACCAATCAGAAAAAATTTTTATTGCAGATTGTCAAAGTCTAAGAGATAAGTTAACTATTTATAGGCTCTGAAAACTGTGTCAATTTTATTGTCCCTTGCTAACGACCATATGACATGGTAAAGTAATTGATCAAGTCTGAATACTCGTAGTTGGAACCTAAAACAGTTTTATGATATTTCATCTGATGTCATATCTTGCGTCTGTGTACAGAATTTTCTAAAGTTTGACTCAAAGTAATAGGTTTGTTCTTCTTTAACCTTTGCTTTTGTAACAGGTTTGTTTCTGAACGTTCTCTTCTAGAAAAAATATGCAAGTAAGGGATTCTATCTTTTCTCTTGACTAGGGAAGCTAAGTCATATAATAGAGATCAAGGATATGATATTAACGAAGTTTGCCTGTGCGTTCTACCTTTACACAATACAGATATATGCAAAACACGTAGAAAAAACTGAATCTTTAAATTGAACCAAATACCGTATTTCTCGAATCTAAGCCGCTATTTTTTTTTCCAATGTTAACGCCTACTGAAAATCGGAGGTGGCTTAAAATCGAAG
>BMAO01020803.1:0-19010 GCA_019973975.1 Trichonephila clavata | reverse complement strand
CATTAGGTTGTCTGTTCTTCAAGAAATTAAAGAAAAACAACCAGCTATATGAAATGTACTACACATAGGAACTAGAAAGCAAAGACAGGACTGCATTGCCTTTGTAGGTTATCTATAAAACTTTTCATAGTATTTTTGAGAAATTGTATATGGCATGGGTCCAGATTAAATGAAATATCACAAGAATTTTGACATTTCAGATCTTCAAAACTGGCAGAACTATAAAATCCCCTTCTATACAATCAACTTTCTGAATTTACATAAAGAAAATTAGAATACTGAAATCATGCAACTTATAGAAAGAAGTTTTAAGTAAAAGAAACAAATACACATATAAAATGGCAAAGTACACACACACAATGTAACTATTGTATATAAATTTGTAAAATATCTCAAATATTTTCTAAAATTTCTTTAAAATATATATAATTAAATATAATTTTTTTACACTGAATATACCAATACTTAATGCATACCTATTTCTACCAGTTATTGTAATTTGGTCACCAAAAATGATGCCAACTTGGCTCAATCGCTAATATTTCACCTAGTTTCCATTGAATCGCCATTATAACGTAAGGGATGGCGTTGCTTGAGAATATTACAATTTTATCATGAAATAAATATAGCATAGAGTAATATAAATGCATTACAGATCCAAATACAGATTATTTATGCTATTCCTTTACAAAATTCGCAACACTGCCCCTCCTCAAACACTGCACGTCCCGGGCAGTACAATCCTCGAGTAAGAGGCATCTATTTACAGAGGTAATCTACTCACATAATAATCGAATATAAAGTAAGAAATACTCAACAGCACATACAAAGCAAATAAATTCAAAATACAAACATTAAGTACAACACTAAAATAAAACTAAGAAATTTGGAAAGAGTTAAATAAATCACATTATTTACAAAATAATTAGTGACCATGGTCTGAACTTAGGAATCTTATTTTCCTTGGCCAAGGTTAGGGGCTAGCCTATTATAATGTATTACCTCCGGTTTTGTGTGTTGATTTCTGTATCCAAACCGCAACGTCATTCAGTCTTTTTAGAACTGTGTACCTAAGCTATTCGTTCAAAAGGCACTCCCACATTATACAGCTGGAGTCGTCCTCTGGTGCGTTTTCTCTAACCTTTACATGCAGCACAGGGATCACATGTGCGACACACTTCTCAACGTCATTCCGCACATTGTTCCAGTAGAAGCACTCTCGGTCTTTTTGTAAAGTCTTCATAACACCAAAATGACCACCAGTTGGACTGCCATGGAGTTCGTTTAGGACTGTTGATATTCTTGTCTTGGGAGTATTAATTGCCACCTGAATGCTTTTCAGTCATCAGACTCACATTTTTGATACAAAACACCATTCTCAGGTGAAGATAGTCCCAAAGAGCTCAGTAACGCTTCGTTGTAGGATGGAAAGAGGAGATGTCTTGCCAACTGAGGCTCTTTGAATTCTATTACTGGTTTAATTTCAGGATCAGCCAGTTGATCTTTTCGGACACTCTCATCGCTCCCCGGGTCGGATTCAGATGTCGATGGCGTTATATTTGGCGGACTACTGGATCCGTTAAGCCAAATTTCTTTTCGACTCTCGAGCAGTGTTTACTGTTCTTCAGTCTTCTCGGAGGGATGTCTCCATTTCCCTTTACTGATCCTTTCGGTTTCTACACACTTTCTTAGGCTCATTACACTTGCACGGTGAGGATCTTCCTGGTTCTATTCTATTACTGGTTTAATTTCAGGATCAGCCAGTTGATCTTTTCACATGCTCTCATCGCTCCATGGGTCGGATTCCAATGTTGACGGCATTATATTTGGCGAACTACTGGATCTACTATGCCAAATTTCTCTTCGACTCTCAAGCAGTGTTTACTGTTCTCTGGTCTTCTTGAAGGGACATCTCCATTTCCCTTTACTGATCCTTTTCGGTTTCCACACACTTTCTTAGACGCGATTCCACTTGCATGGTGAGGATCTTGCTGATTTACTCGAGGGCAGCTACTTCTCTGATGCCCTTCTCCACTGCATCCCCAATACTTGGTGCAGCGATCTTCCTTATTTGTTCCGGGGCAGTTACTTCTGAGATGCCCTGATTCACCACACCCCCAGCACGTGATGATACATCTCCTCTGTTTCTAACGTTGGGCCATTAAATCTTGAATTTCTTCTTTCAATTTCCATATCTCTTTCATCCATGGAGATTCACAGGGTGCATCTGCAGTCATTCTAGCTCCTCGGATGGAATGGCGGTCAATGAGACTGGCTTGAGTGGCGGCCTCAAATTTCAGGGAATATAACAGGGCAGATTTCAGATCTTGAACATCTGCCATTCTTACAGCCCTCTGCATTTCTTCATCTTTCAGTCCGTCCACGAAATACTGGAGGGAAATCATTTCCCGCATACTTGCTGAGAAAGCTAAGTTGGTGAGTCTTTTTTTTTTCAAAGACCCATTTTCCGTCGGGAATGAGTGACTTCTCGACGATCAAGCAATTTTTTGTGGGAAAGTATCCCAGGGTGGACACCCCGGGGCTGATGTCCTAAGGGAAGTCAACCTCTGACCTTCATTGATCTAGCCGACAGTAAGGTGCCGACGTTTTCCCACACCAGCCGCCGGTTTCAAAGTACACCGCACGAAGAGGGACTTTGGATCAATAGAAGAAGGGTTTCACCGAATACGTCCAAGCAGAAGTGACTTTACATCAAGTGTCACTTTCGTGGGCGGGACATATTCTACCTTTAAAGAGACCCTGGAATCCCGAGAAAAAAAAGCGACACCAACGCAGAGACATGACATAACTTCAACAGTCTCTCCAGTTTCAACCAGAACCTGTGCCGCAGAATTTTTCCAGATCTCCTTTAAAGCAGCCTTTATCAGGAGCAAATATCGGTGCACTCCACAGCATTGCCTGTAAAAGAACATTATCGCACTGGCATTAACCCCTGCGGCAAAGGCAACTCCTGCAAACTTTTCTCTGATTTTCTGGTGTCTCCTTTATCTCCAGGGAGTGCATAATCTTTAGAGTACTTCTGGCCAAACTGAAGATCCAGAGCATTATAGAGGGAGTCTAAATTCAGCTGCTCTGTGTCAGGAAGAGTCAGCAATACTTCAGCGGCTTCTCCTCTAAGGGATGCCGCTAATTGACATGTTTTGAGTCCTTCAATTAATTCATTGGCTACAGATATTATCGAAAATTGAATCTTGTACACCATCCAGTTGGGTTTTCCACCATAGGTGGATAGTTTCACCGACACTGGAAAGGCAGGCACAAATTGGCTAAAATTTCTAGCCACTTCTACAGTTCTTGCTTCAGCTTGCTCTTTAATTCATTTTATTTCTATTTTCCCTTCAACATCTGAGATTTTTTATTCTAAAGTATTTCTCAGCTTTTCTTGGCCTCTTTTCAAGGCATTAATGCCTGCCAACAGAGCCTTCAGTTGCTCATCCATTGCTCGTTATTGGCATAAAATCCCACTTCTGACACCAATATGTAGATCAGGGTTCGAGGAATTTATGCAAAATCAGTTGTAATCAACAAGACAGTTCTTTAGCAGCGATGATAATTTATTGTCGAAAACCAATCCTTGAAACACAGGATTCAACAGCAAAATTCGCAGAATAAATATCAGAAGGATTTCACACCTTCAGCACTTAGACACAATTTTCAGCAGTATCTAAAAATACACGTATAAATAAGGTTATTCACAAGCACAGCTGAGCTAATCCCGATCAAGGCAAGTTCACTAACCGCTAGTCAAAACCAGACTGACTGTTGCAGCGAGTATTGCTCTATTTAAAGCAGGGGCCAAAACTTCGAGGAAGATGCACTTGCGTCATGGATCGTGATATTTGTGGATTTCTCCACTAATTTCTAGAAGAATCCAGAGGGTTCCGAACTCGCAAACATGATCACCAAAAATGATGTCAACTTGTCTCTATTGCCAATATTTCGCCAAATTCCCATTGAATCACCATTATAACGTAAGGGATGGCGTTGCTTGTAAATATAACAATTTTGAACATGAAATAAATATATCGAAGAGTAATATAAATGCATTGCACGTCCAAATACAAATTATTTGCATTATTTTATACAAAATTCGTAACACTTCCCCCTCCTTGAAAACTGCAAATCCCGGGCAGTACAATCCCTGAGTAAGAGGCATTTATTTACAGTCGTAATTTATTCATTTAATAATCAAATATAAAGTCACAAATACTCAAAAATGAATAAATCTAAATACATAAATGCAAATACAAACATAAATTACACCACTAAAATAAAACTAAGGGATTAGAAGAGAAATCATTTACATTTAATATTACAATTTTATCATGAAATAAATATAGCATAGAGTAATATAAATGCACTACACATCCAAATACAGATTATTTACGCTATTTTATACGAAATTCGCAACAATATACATTAAACTACCAACTCATATGGCCAAGCAAAAATAACGAATTTAAAAAAAAAATATATCCCTATTATTAATGTGTTTAAACGTGATCAGGAACAGTTTCCACTATTGGCTGTATATCACAGCATTTGGCAGTTTTTTTATTTGAACAAATTGGTCGATATTATTCTATACAAGTGCTCTAAATTTGTCCTTTCAACATATGGCACAGAAAAATATCAATGATTTTGGACAGTTAACCCCTTAACAATAATTTTGAAAAAAATTATCTGAAATTACCTTATTTTTACTGAATTTTTCATGAACATAGAGCAAACAACAATTTGTCAAGTTATTCATTAAAGGGTAAACAGAGAGTTGAAAAAGGTTGTATTAAAATTCCGAACATTTCCATTGCTTTTAGAAAGTAAACATCCTACAGAACTAAATGTCTATATGTACAGACATATTTGATTTCATGATCCTAATTACTGATAAATGTCATAGAACTAATCTAAGTACACTTCATGGGTCATAATTTGTAACTATTGAAATAATCAAATTAATAGTAATCGTTTCGTTACATCTGGCAACATCTTTAGTGTTTACATTTTTCTGTAATGATTGCTGCGTGCTTTCAAGGTGCTTAGAATCTACATTTAATAAATCCTACTGCAAAGTATTTCTGCAACAGGTTATGGACCCAGGAATCCCTGAGATTTGTTAAGTGTCTTCGTAGAGAAAAGATTATTTTTTTTGAAAGAAAAATTATAAGTTAAAACACCGCGTGTGTTTGTTAGGCCTAAGCACGTGTACAGAGACATAAATGGAATTCAAAGCTCATATTGAAAAAGCTTGTGGGAGCTGCAAATTGGAGTAAATGGAAGCGGCAAATTGAACTCTTGTTGCGACATCACGATGTTGTTTGTGGAGATCGGGAATGCCCAAGATTACCGGCCGAGGCTTCAACTGAAGCGATTGCTGCGTATGAGAAAGCGCAGAAGGCTTTCATTAAAGATGACTCCCTGACACAACTGATTCTTGTGGGCAATATGGATGACAGCAATGCTGAATTGACATCGGTTTGCAACACAGTTAAAAGTGTGTGGGAAAAGTTGCTGTCGGTATATGAGCAGAGTTCCGGGCAAAGACTCGATCGTTTGATGGAGAAGTTTTTTCGCAGGGAAAAAGAACTGGAGGATGATATTGCAAAGCTGCAAAGGAACTTTAGCGAATTAAATGACGAGCTAAGGCGTGTTGCTAAAACAACATTGCCATCAGAATATTTTGAGTTCAAGAGTGTTTGGGAGTCAGTTCCCATAGAGGAGAGATCAGTCAATAAATTAACTGAAAGACTTCGCCTTATTGAAATGAGGCTACCTTCAAAGTCAACAGATTCCACAGCCCTGGTTGCTACTAGGAAGAAAATTTTCAAGAAACCTGAGGGAAAATGTTACGTCTGTCGTAAGCCAGGTCATCTTGCTAAGGACTGTTGGAAGAAAGGAAGTAAACCAAAAGTTGAAGGTGATGCTTTTGTGTGTACTGTGGAAGGTGTTCCAGAAAGTGAAATGTGGATTGCCGACAGTGGAGCCTCTGCTCACATGACTAAGCACAAAAATTATTTTGTGGACTTCACTAAATTAGTCTCACCTAAGCCAGTATATGTGGGAAATAGTGATGCAATTATGGCTTATGGACATGGAACTGTGAATATTGAAATTAAGGTCAATAGCAAATGGGAGAAGCATCATCTGACAGAGGTGTGGTATGTTCCTAACATTAGTAAAAATCTATTTTCCATCAGTCAGACCTTAAAAAGGGGTTTCAAGTTCCAGGCATCAAAAGATCACCAATCCTTACAATTGTGGCATGACTGTGTCATCAAAACAAGGCTCATGTTAAGGATATACTGAGAAAATATCAAATAAAAGGTGATGCAAAAGACAGCCAAATATGTGATGGATGTTGTTATGGCAAGCAGAGTCGTCGTCCCTTTGGAACAAGGAAACAAAGGGCTACTACGCCAGGAGAATTGATAAATATAGATGTATGTGGTCCAATGCAGCAACAGTCTCTAGGTGGTGCTAAGTACTACGTTTGTTTCAAAGATGATTTCACCAAATACCGTCGGGTATTTTTCATGCAGTCCAAGAATGAAGTTTCCAAGCGCCTTGAAATGTTTCTTAATGAAGCGAAAAATACTGGGCATATGATCAAGGAGGTGCTAAGTGATGGTGGAGGAGAGGTTATAAATTCAACAGTGAAGAGTCTTCTTGAAAAATCAGGAATCTCTTCTCGTATGTCAATGCCTTACACGCCTCAACAAAATGGAGCTGCAGAACGTGAAAACAGAACTATTGTTGAAAGTGCGAGATCTATGATTTATGCTACAAATCTTCCTTTGAAACTGTGGGCAGAAGCAGTGAACACGTCTGCTTATGTGTTGAACAGAACAGGGCCAACATCAGTTAAAGACAAAGGCCCTTATGAACTGTGGTTTTCCAAAGAAGTGATCAATATTGACCACCTGCATGTATTTGGAACAGAGTGCTTTGTCCATGTACCTCAACAAAAAAGGAGGAAATGGGACAAAAAGAGTGTTAAAGGAGTTTTTGTTGGCTACAGTGGTGAAAAAGATGGTTCTAGAATATGGATAAAAGATCAGAACAAGGTTATCCTGAGTCGAGATGTGATATTCCAAAATGAAAAACTTAGCTGTGTTCCTGATGTATCTTCTACTGATATTCAAAACTCAGATATGGAAATAGTGAAGAAGCCGCTTCAAACACCAGAAGCAGATGTGGAAAAAGAAATGGAGGAGATATCGTGTAATGCTGAAGACACAGAAGAAACCTTAGTTCAGCAGAGTAGCAGAAATATGCGTGACAGGTCCATATTAAAGATGCCAGCCAAATTTGACAGCTTTGTTCTATTGGCAGAACACATAGAACTTAGACCTACAAAGAAGCAATGGCTTCTGAAGATAGCGACAAATGGCTTGCTGCTATGAAGGAAGAGTTGGAATCTCTATCTAATAATAACACCTGGATACTTGTAAATTTACCCTCTGACAGAAAAGCCATAGGTAATAGATGGGTATTCAAGGTGAAACAAAATGCTGATGGAACTGTACAGCGTTTTAAAGCTCGGCTTGTTGCTAAAGGATACAGCCAAAAATTTGGAGTTGATTTTAGTGAAACTTTCAGTCCTGTAGTTCGGTGGGATACCATCAGAACTGTCCTGAGCATTGCTGCTGCTCGAAAACTGAAGCTAGGTCAGTTTGATGTAAAAACTGCTTTTCTGTATGGAGATCTCTCCGAGGATATCTACATGACTCAACCTGAAGGATTTAGTGATAGTTCTGGTCAGGTATGTAAGTTACTAAAGTCTATATATGGTTTAAAACAAGCTCCAAGGTGTTGGAATAAATGTTTCAAAAGTTTTGCTGAACGCAGTGGATTGAAGCAATCAAACTGTGATCCATGTTTGTTTTTTAATGATAAAAAATCAATGTATCTTATTGTGTATGTTGATGATGGAATCATTGCAGCAGATGAAGAGCAGACAGTGAAAATGTTTCTTAAGAAGCTTGAAAGTGAGTTCTCTGTAGTGATAGGGGAAGCTAATTATTTTCTTGGTGTGCAAATTGAGCATCTTGAAAGTGCTAAAATTTTTATACATCAAGAGGCTTGTTGTAGGAAGATCCTATCTCGCTTTGATATGATTAATTCAAATCCAGTTGGTACACCTGTCGAAAAGGGTGCTATTACTACAGATAACTCAGTATCTCTCTCTCTTTCGGCTGATGTACCCTACCGAGAGAAGCTGTGGGTAGTCTTATGTTCCTGGCTATTGTCACCAGACCTGACATAGCATATGCAGTGGGAGTGCTTTCCCAGGTTTTGGATAAACCTCAACAGATACACTGGACCATGGTGAAAAGGATCCTGAGGTATCTTAATGGAACCAAAAAGTGTGGCATTATGTATCTGGGTGTTACTAGTGCTACGCTTGAGTCATACAGTGACTCAGATTATGCTGGTGATCCATTAAACAGGAGATCAACATCAGGAACGGTGTTCAAGTATAATGGAGGTGCTATTGCATGGAGAAGTCAACGACAGAATTGCATTGCTCTCTCAACAACTGAAGCTGAATTTATTGCAGCAAGTCAAGCTGCGAAAGAAGCGATTTGGTTGAACAATCTTTTAAAAGAACTGTGCTGTGTGACTTTTGTTTTAAGTCTTCAAATAGATAACCAAAGTGCCATCCGTTTAGTGAAAAATCCTGAATTTCATAATAGGACCAAACATATTGACATTCGTTACAAATTTATTAGAGAACAATATGAAAACAAGCAACTTAATGTCATAAATTGTAGTAGTGAAGTCCAGGTTGCTGATATATTGACTAAACCTCTTGCTAAAGATAGATTTTTAAAACTCAAGTTAATGCTAGGAATGTATAATTTTGGAAATAAATTATAGCATGTGTGTATACATGTATTATACTATAATCATTGCAATTTTGTATTTAATGTGTTATTCTATTTTCTTTTAGCATGTGTATATTCTAAGTGACTGATTTTATTAGAGTATTAAGGTGTATGTATATGTACCTTTTTTATATTGTTAGATTATTTTGATTCAGGGAGAGTATTGAAATAATCAAATTAATAGTAATCGTTTCGTTACATCTGGCAACATCTTCAGTGTTTACCTTTTTCTGTAATGATTGCTGTGTGCTTTCAAGGTGCTTAGAATCTACATTTAATAAATCCTACTGCAAAGTATTTCTGCAACAGTAACTAACTCAATGCAACAAATTCATTCAGGACTTAAATTTATAAGCAGGATAATATCAATATACATGAGCCTTTTAGACTTTAATACTTAGATAACAATAAAAATCCAGAGTATTCTTAAGCTTAATACATTTCAGCTGGGGTTGCATAGATTTCTTTAACACACAATGTTAATATTTCAATAACATGTGTATAGTCTTTATATGTGAAATTTATCATCAAAATTATTAAATTTTACATGCATATTTGTTATACTTAGTAAAAAAAAAAATTGTACATTTGTGTGACAAATTTATACCAGTCAAATTCTGAAAAACAGATGTTGTGTTAAGAAATCCCCATGCCACATAATAAATAGATATCACACAAATACTTTATAATTTTTATTTTCTTGTAAAAGAATTATGCATTCAAAAATGACTTTTTATTTTGACCATGTAGGAGAGAACAAGGTTTTTATATTCAATATAATTTTATGTCCATTCAATATAGAGGTGGAATCAGGACCTCCAAATTTACAAATTGAGCCAATAGAATTACAATTAAGCATCGAGCTAAAAAGCCCTGTGTGAAGGAAATAAGATTGAATATTATTAAAAATATATCTCTTCAAAGATAAATTTTTAAATGTTAAACTATTGGCTATGCGCATTATATCAGCATTTGAAACTACTTATCACTGCGTCTTTTTTTTCCAAATTAAAACGGGTAAAAAAAAGTTTCGCAGTAGGTTGCTCGATGAAAACATGACCAATCAACTACCATGAGCATTGACTGAATTATCTGATATTAAAAATATTTCAAGTAAAATACAAAAGCAAATGTCACATTAACTAAGATAATAAAATATTTTGAATGTTCTATGATAATAAAATATTTTGAATAATTATTTGTTTTATTTTTATAGGTGTGGCCCACCTCAGTTTAGTAAATTTTTACCTGGCCCACCACAACCAATTTGGGTTGGGAAATCCTGCTCTAGCCCATCCTTACTTTCCCTTTTTGCATAAGCCAAATTTTGCATTTGCCGCAGTATTTGTGAAGAGAGTTTTGAACAATATATCGAACGATTACTCTTACTTCTATAAATATCTTGGTTTCAAAACTTTTTTGCAAATTCTGATTCACTTCCTCAATGTATGTTTTTGATGAAAAAAAATCCCTATATTTTTTCCCTAACAGTTCCCCCAAAAGGTACTTTTTAAATGTAGGATTGTTTTGTTTTGCAAATTTTTAGTCAGCAGAGAACAAAAGTTAATAAGCCATTCAGAAATTTGGAGTCTCATAAAATAAATAGTATCATTACTTTTGAGTATTTTACTAATTAAATAAAAAAATTTTAGAATTGTATCAAGGAGATCCTTTAAAAATGTCATCCTTTTTTCAGCAATCCCTTTCAAGAAAACTTTGTTTATTGCTAATTTCCAATATTTCCACAATTAGTAACAATTTCTTGAATCTCTTTCTCTTCAGACTATCTCATCAACTTTTCTTCGCATGAACCACATTAAAAAAAAAAAGACGTGGAAAGGGAAAACTATTACGTACAATATTATAATACATATATTTTTATACAGTGAGTACTATCCATTCAACAGTCTAATGCCTTACAATGAAATGCATTCAACAAAAAATTACAATGCATTCAGCAACAAGATGAAAGTATAGTTTTTATAATAATAATTTTAAATTTAATATATAGAATAAAAAGAGGCAAAGGAAATGTGATATAACTTAAAATTATTGAATTATGCAGCAACTTTAAAGACTTCTAATATTATATAAATCAAAGATTTTATTTTCTGCATGATCAATGAAAGAAACACAGCTTATTCTAAGAAATAATGTTAAAGAGTGCAAAACTTTGCATATAATTAAGGATATTAATCTCCTAATTCATAAATTCAATATAAAAGAAAATGTTAAATGTTCTACAGAATATTGTACCATTTTTTTCATGAATAAATCTCACACAACATTAACATTTTACTAAAATATTGAACAAATATGTTCAACAATTCCAAATTAGAAATGTGTGTGTGTTGATATTAAAAAGTTTTTAAATATAAAAAATATGTAGATCTATTTTTAAAATGACACTAATTTTTACAATGAAACTAATGACTTGCGATGTAATAACATTTTCAACTGTCCTAATTACTCTGAAACAAAAAATGAACTTTACAAACACATTATCATAGGTGATTCCTATCTTATAAAAAATTCTTAGAGAAATTATGAATAAAAAGGTACAGTTTCACATTAATGACACACATAACTCAGTATATATTCATTCTCTTTTTCCTCTTTCTTCAAACAAACTAAGACATTATCCATATTTCAAACTCCCATTTGCAAAGATGTATACCCCAAAGAATAACCAATAAAACAATAATCTGTACTGTAAGAGGACAATAATATTTATAGTGGTTCACCAAAATTCTGCTAAAGAGGAATCTTAGATTTTGATATGAAAAAAATGAGAATAAGAGCATACATAACATCTATAATAGGAGTATAATTCAATAGATTAGCAAAATATCTAAATAATATTTTGATTCTGCTACTGTGCAAAGTATTTATCAAATAATTAGACATTTTATTAATTTGAAAACAATTTAATCTCCAAAGCACAAGAATATTGCCTGTAATGTCATTGTATTGATACAACTTGAGATTATGTTTATAATGCTAAACTTTATATCTGGATTTTTGAAAATGTTCAATAGTCCATAAAGCTTTCTTATTTTGACTATAATATAATCAGATACAATCAAATTGTTAAATTTATTAATACATTGACCAATGGTACACAAAGAAAAATTCTGCCCCCAATCAATAAACACTATAATTGTGTTGTATGTTACATCTGAGAAAAACATATAAGATGTAAAGAAAACTCCAACTTATAATAAATATCATAATTTAAAGCAGAAACATTTCAAATAATTAATATTTTGATTAATTTCTGTAGCATAACCCTTAATCTTAAATAATTCACATTATAAAAACAAAGATACAGAACACAAGATATGTCTAAAGTTCGGCAAACTTTGGTACATAAAAAAGAACTTATATTTCAAATAAATCTTTCTGAACAAAATTTCATAGTATTACATTTGTAGAAAAATTTTCTCCTCTACCTTTATAATAATGTATATTTATTTCATACTATATTCAGGAAGCATAAGATTAAGAAAAAATTAAATAAAAGTAGATAAAGATTGAAGATAAATTAAGACTGAGTTCATAATAGAAACAATATATATATATATATACAATAAAAGGATATGTTGCATTAAAAAGAGGGAGAAATTTTAATATATATTTTACAAATATTTACACATTTTTATCTTAAGAGTATTAGAGTGAATTATTACGGTATTGCGTAAATTTAATAATTCCTCACAATTCAAACACATGCTCTACTTATGCATTGGTACATTATATACTGAAGAAATTCACACCTTTCAGATTTATTGTAATAAATACATTGTTAAATTAATGTGAACTTTATTCATCAGCATTCTAATTAAATGATCCACTGGCTCCATTCAATTTTCAGAGAGTATTGACTTTGGTCACTTTGAAAGATAATTTTTTTTTGTTTGCACCCCTTGAAATACATAAATTTAGAGTCATGCCCCAGTAAAAAAGTCACAATTTTCAAGAACCCTATATAATCTGATTCTTTCTGAATGTAAATTTTTAATTTGAATAAGGGCAGTTCATATTTTTTTACCTACTGATGGATAAAAACTATTTGATTTTCAAAAACACAATTGAATGATGTCAGAAAACAGAAACATGAAATGATATTTTAAAAGAATCTAACAAAGCTAAAGTCAATCGAGGATAAGTGTAGTAAATTCCCATTTAAACACAATAAAATTTCACTAATTCTTTTTCTCTTGACTAAATATAAATCTTATATATGCTGACACTTATATATATATCAATAAACTTAAAATAGAAAAAGTCAATATGTATCATTCCTTATGCCTGCTTTTAACACTAATGAAATAATTTCAAAACAAGGTAAGGTTAAAAAACATTTTTAGTATACCATGTTTTTATAACAGACTAAAATGTTTCTTTTTTCACATTTTCATGCATTGTCATCCACTTCTGTACTCTGGTCCAAATTTCAAGTCTCTTGCTCATTGGGAAGTTAGTTTAAAATCAATTATAAAATTTCACCCGGACAGACATACAAGAAAGCGAATTAATAAAAACGTGGTAAAATTGTTCAATGCAAAGTTTTGAAAAACAGTTAAAGCCCCCCAAAGAAATGTATGTTTTTAGACATGACTGGTGATAAAATTTTAAAAAAAAGGTAGAAGATATCTTTAAATAGTGATTAAAACAATATACATTTAAGCAAATAGTAATTTAACAAACCTAAATAAAATTCTTTAATTACATACAATATTTCATGATGGAAAACACCTGGATGCCAAGTTTCTCATGTTAATATATGATAAAATTTTAATTATTTTCTATTGAGTAGAAAGACAAACTTATACACGGTTAGATTTGTTTCCATTTTATATACAGTCAACTCACGATAATTCGAAGTTAGAGAGACCTACAGAAAACTTCGAATTATCAGGAAGGTAGGAAAAAACTCCTAAAATACACGAAGAGAACTTTTTTTAACACATTTATATTTGAAACTACGTAATAAAACAACAATTGTACAAATGTATAAAATTATTTTAAAGAATTTTTAAAAAGTACACATATTATACAGTATAAATATTATACAGAGTTAAAAGTCCTGTATTAAAAGAATGCTTTCAATACATGCATACATAATCCTATGCATATATTTTTCCCAATAATGAACCATCCTTTCTGAACACATGTATAGCAAGGCCATGTGTTAGCGAAAGACATGGTCAGCTGACAACAGGTGCAGTTGGTCTATTGTACACTTGAAGAAGAAAGCAATAAATGTGTCTTTTCACCTGAGGAACTGGAAAACACAAAGAAGGGGTAGCAGTAAGATAATCATCAAAGGGGCTGTGTTTTAGGGGAGACATGCAGAGACAATACAATGCAAACTTGTAATCTTCAACCTGTTTGCTACAGGACTGTGCATGATAGTGTTTGAATTGTCATGAATTTTATGGAATAACTTTGAATTTTTGCGTGTTGTAGACTGGGAAGTCACAAATTTTACTTCAAAATATTGAGTGTACCAAAACGTATTTTTTTAATTCAAAATATCAAGAATTTTTCTAGGGCCTGAGCATATACTTCAAATGATCAAGAGGTTGGTATTATCGAATGTTTGAATTATCGAGAGTCGACTGTATCTATATACGCATTGTTCATTTTAATTAAATTCAAGTATTAATAATTAAAGTAAAAACTGATTTAAGTGCAGAGTAGAGAGACCCTAGGATCTGGCAATGTTTATTTAGATGCTAGAATTAATTCAGTTCTTCATGACTTCTGCATTGCTTCATTACTCTTGGAATACCTATCGCTATATATAAGTAGTTTCGCGACTGATTCTTGGTTATGAAAAAATTGGCTTTGCCAAGGGCCCCCTATTCTACACTTCAAGCCTGTGAAATCTTTGTGTTGCATGTACACATTAACTATTTTATCATCAGTGAGATTTTGTTGTAATTATCTATTATACTCTTGACCAATTTTTGAAATAAAAATAGTCATACACAGCTAACAGTAGAAAACCGCTTTCTACGCTTGTTTGGAAACAATAATAAGGATAACAGCATTTGACAATGTTTTTTTTAATTTGCAAAATTGGTCAATGATAGTATAGGAAAATACCAATTTTCTTTTTTTCCTATTTATATCAATAAAAATACTAAACATTTTTTAAAATAAATCAATTTTATTTTAACAATTATGGTGGTATTTACTGAAAAACAATGCATTTAAGAGTGTTCCTTGTTCATTGAAATTTGTTGATGGAACTTCCAATTTTTGGAACATTGCAAGTTTGCAGTACTTTTTATTTGATATTCATTATTAATTTTAATATACATTGTGTATAATTTTTTTATTAATAATATAATATAAAAATAAAATTTTTATAAAGTGTGATAATTGTATAATATTCCTTACTTATAAGTATTATTATGTTATTTATTTATTATGATGTTGTTTATTCATAATTATTTTTTGTTATTTATTAATAATTATTATGTTAAATGAGTATTCTTATGTATGCTTCTTATTACAATTTTGATGTGGTTACTCTTTTATATTTACTATTAAATTATATCATATAATACATAATAATTATTACTATACAATATTATGTTAATATTATTTTTAATAATTACTATAAAATTATATTATAAGATCGTTTATTATATATTGCATAATATTACTCTTAGTCAATATTTTTTTTAAATTATATTTATATTCATTTTCCATTAATCTTTTTTATTCTTAATCTCTTTTTATATTCTTCAGTTGAAATACATTTTACAGTACTTCAAAAGTTCTTTAAAGTTATTTTCCTGGCAATCTTTTACCCACCAATCAGGATGCACAGACTCCATAAAGGCCTCTGAACGTCAAGAACCCAATACAGTCAGTATGGGAAGGAGGAACGCTTCGCATCCTAGTTTCCCAGTGATATCCAGCGACCAATCTTTTACTGCTACGCCGGCATCTTGGATTCCATTCCAAAGAAAGGCACTGCTTGGTGTGATTCTTTATCGCACAGAGCAGTGTTTGCCACATAGACCCAGGATATCAAACTAATTCCATCATTCTAATAGAGTTTAAAAAAAAACTAAAAAGAAATTAAAATGGCATACCATACCCTATGAGAGAGGGTATTTCTCCGAAAAGAAATAACTGTAAAATCCAGCATATAATGCATACTTTTAACACCAAAAATACGATTGAAATTTATGGTTGTGGGTTACATGATAGGTAAAAAAAATGATAGCTTTAAAAATAGGAAGGAAAAAAAAAGATGAGTATGCAGCAAATTAGATTTCTATATATATTGAAATACTGCTTATTTTAATGTTCTGACTTACTTTATGAACTTAAAGAGTTGTAATTCAAGAAGTATACTATTTTTTCAAAAGCCTGGGTTAATACCTTGAAGAAATAACTTCAAAACATATGAGCACTACACATGTACATTTCAGGTTTCTTTGTAAAAGAAGGGCTGCACGTTACATGGCAAATATACATCAAAATTAAAGAATGCAGCTGAAAGTATAGGTGCGTATTATACGCCAAATTTTATGTTAAGTATAACAAATCTTGTAAAATCAAAACACATCACCAAATGCCATAACATACAGCCTCAATAGTGAAAGCCGTTCCAACGAACATTCAAACAGGAGAATATTAACAATGTGAGCAATTGGTGAGACATTTTTTCATTTAGCAAAATATATAATTCAAACAATTGGTTGAATGTATAATATATCCGTAGTGAAGTCTCTTTTCATATAAAAGATTGCAGCATAATCCAGTTATAAAAGAGCCAATTTCCTTTGAAGCAGAAACCTTTCATTTTATGAATATTAGAACTTAGGCATTATTGCAACAATCCATCAACGTTCAAGATAACTCGCCAAGTTTACAACCTCAATTTTGCATTTGTTGTACGTGCTGATTTGGTAATTGTGTGCTTTGTTTCATATAATGTCACCAATATATTATGATAATATGCAAGTAACCGTGAAAATATTACAAAACATAAGTTACAAGAAAAAGATGCAACTTTCTTAATCATGTCTGATATGTTTCTATATGTGACGAGTTTTCCTTGAGGATATCTTTTTACATCTCTAAGGATGCGATATAAATGAGCACAAAACATGTCAGAATCCTCCATTTTGGGAGGCTATATTGCTTTATTTTCATCATCTATGACAATGAACGCTTTTTTTATAGGTACCCTAAGTAAAATATTGATTAAAATAAAAAAATAACAAATAGTATTCTGTCTAAGGAAAAGTCAAAATTAAGTATTGGATAATCCATCAAAGTTGTGATGCACATTATTCTTGTAGTTTCATTAAAAACAAATTATTACAAAAATATAAAATAAATTATACATAAATATAAAGGAGCTAGTTTGATATGCATAAAATATAAGTTAAAAGCTTCTTCAGAAAAAAATATATATAAAAACATAAAAATTAGGATATTAAAAGACGAGATCGTTTGCTTAATTGACTTAAGCTGAAAATGTTCTGATCCGATAGATCTTAAAAATGAATCAATGTATTAGGTAAAATACTAGAACAATCTCTTGATCTATTTCATTCATTCATATTCTTATCAATCATTACTTTCTTGCCTCTTTCACTCAAAGAAAAAAAATCTACTCGTCCTACTTCTAAGAAAACGTGATTTCCAGAATGCCTTATAAAAGAAAACAAACAGAAGGAAAAGTAGAAGAAAAAAACGTTGCTTCTAAATTATGATATTGGGGATAAACATGCAAAATGCATGCTTCTTATCAATCGGCATTATTTCGGTAAAAAGACCTTTTTTTTTTGGCACGTTTTCCTCAGAAGCATTGAGTGGTTGATACTTTTTTCCACCCCTTCTTTTGAAAGAAAAAGGTAAAAAAGAAATGATTGATTCGGTATGAATGAATGAAATAGACCAGGGAACTGTTCTTGAATTTTACCAAATGTTTTATGAAAGTTTTGGAAAAAACAATTTTACCACCATGTCAAAACAAAATCTAAAAATACTTTTCGATTCGTCAAGCGAACACGTCTGACAATGATACTCAATCATTCATTTAAAAAAAAAAATACTCACTGTTGTTCCACAAACTTGGCTGAGATACCTACAATAATGCTATTTCCCTTCTCACAAGTGTCTAGCCCTTCAAAAGCTAGTTTCTTCCTGTCATCTGCGCATATTTTGTGCAAATCTTCTACGTAATTATCTGCGCATATTTTAGCGCATAACCAGTTGTCTTGTGGGGAATGCTATAAAAGGTTCATTCTGCTGTTGGCACTATTCTCGACTACTTGTGGCTTTTAAAGCGTGAGATTCCTGATAAATCTAATTTATATTTTCCTGTGATAATTATGGATTCCAATCAAAAGCAAGAAAAACGGCCCTTTTCAGGGCCAAGTACTTCTGTTTCCTCAGAAATATTTTTTGTATTTTAAATTGAATCAAAATGTGACAGGAGAAAACGTGTGTGATGCTCCTTGTAATTCTGTTATGATTGCTAATCAATCTTCAATTGTTCTGAGAGAATTCGAACCACAGCACAAGCAGTATTAGAGAATTTTATAAATGCCCTTAGAGAAAATGGAACGCATGTGCAATTCGCTTCGCGTTTAACAACGAATTTCAATTATTATTTAAAATTGAGAGGAGTAACAGATACTGTGAGTTCTACGTTTTATTAGATACTATGAGTTCTTTAAGATAGTATCTGATAAAACGTTTCAAACATTAGCTAGGGAATCAGCAGCTCATATTAATATTAGACAATCCGGAGATTGGTTTAGACCACTACAATTGGGTAAAGAGTGTGATTTATATTTTTACTTCGAGTTGTAAGCCCGTAAATGAGACGAGAAAAGATCACAAAAAATAACAAACTTAAACCTTTAAAACCGTTTATAAAGTATTTTTTAATGAGGAAAAAAATAAAAATTGTGATTTGTGTTTAAGAAATGAAAATCATCCATTATATGCTTGCCCTCAGTTTAAAAGACTTTCGCTATAAGAGCGCGTTAACATAGTGAAAAATAATTACGCGTGTTTTAAATGCTTATCCACCAACTGCAGTTTTAAAAAAATGTT
>BMAO01020802.1:0-21593 GCA_019973975.1 Trichonephila clavata | reverse complement strand
ACAAAACATGTTCTTAGCAATTCACGTTTTTTCCAAAAAAAAAAAAAAAAAAAAAAACATGTCTGCCAAATTTCCTGCCTATGGTCCTAATATTGAAAAAGGGGGGGGGGAGATTTTTTTATTGATTACACTCACATAACCATCCACCACTTTAAAAGTGAGCCCCCTCTCCCCCCCCCCGGTTCATGTGGTCGATCACTTAACAAAAGAATCTTAACTGCAAATTAGGAATAAGAGTTTAAAAACGGAATTTTTGTATATAACCAACCTCCGTAACCCCAACCTCCGTAAGCCCTCCTGTGAGTAGAGATTTTTGCATAGTTCATTTCTTATCTGATATGTACTCAACAAAAGAAACACGCATATCAGATTTCAAATTTGTAGTTCTAATAATTCCAAAGATCTCCTGAGACACTGTTCTCTTATATACAAATAGATGACATTTTAATGCCCTAATATTATTTTAATCCACTGGAAGCTTAAAAAAATTTATTTATTATCTTTTTTAACCCTTACTTGCCCTGTCATAAAAAGGCTTAAGAGTATTGTATACATAAAATCTTTTAAAGTAATTTATATATCGACACAAACAATTATTTTTTATCTTAATATTTGTTCTTGCTTTTTTAAATATCAACTAACGTCTCTAAATTAATAAATAATGTTGATATAAGTACTCAAGCTTAACGCTTAAAAGTTATAGTTGTGATTAATATTTAAATACTAAGAGAGTTCATGAATTACTTTCAGATATCTCTTTCAGCGAAAACGAACCTGCTAAAAGGAATACTTGTCTCTATCATTCATGTCGTGTAACATGATCTTTTTATTTTTTCTTTTTTCCATGTGGACTCACGCATTTTAAGCGAATCGAACAAATCTAGGGAAACGGAACAAAACAAATCTAATAACAACGGTCAAAAAAAGAACTAGGAAATATGTTAGAACTTAGTTGAAACGCACCATTTTGGCATTATCAGGTCGGGAGGTATCATTTTTCTTTATTTACGCTGGCCTTACCTACAGTAAAAGCTTTTAGAAAGTTTTGGTCCAACGTTAGTAAATCTGCTAGATAGAATATAGTGAGTGCACTGCTCCTTCTAGATGCTTCATACTGTATTTGTTCCATTTTTTTGCCATTTTTTTTATGTAAGGGAAATGCAGTAAAAATCTCTTTCTTTGGTTGGTTTCTTAGTTTAATTTCTGGAGTCTATTCTAAAGACTAGTTGTAAATCTCGATTTTTACATTGAAAAAGAAATTCTAGACAGGCTTTGATGGAAGGATATTGAATTAAATGAAAACTCTGGTTTATAATTGCAACCATGTAAATGAATATAAATATTTTAAAAATGAAGCATTGCATTTTTAAATGATGATATTGATCTGAATGAAACAAATTATGAGTAAGATCTTAAAAGATAAAACTAAACGAAAATTTTTGAATATTTACGAAAAAGAACCGCAAAAAATAACACTCGTAGCATCGTTTGGTAAAATTGTTTGCTTTTAACATTCTGTGCATTTAACTCGTAGATATGCGATATCATTTGGTAAAATTTTAGGATTTTAACTTAATATTCTGTATTTATAACTATTTTTATTTCATTATTTTCCCTTAAAATCATATAAATTCTCTTATTTTGCAGTCTTATAAAATAAAATTTCCGCAGGGTTTTTTTTTTTCAAAATATTTTTAAAAATAAATTTTAAATATTCAAATACATCTAAATATAATAAAATTTTTAGAAGAAATTAATTAGATTCTTCGGCTTTAAAAGATTTCACAATTCTCTTCAATTTCGAGCTTTACTTTTTATCATACTGGTTTTTTGTTCAGATTTAACCTTTCAAACAAATGTCAAAACTTCATCTTATCTTTAAAAAATGATATAGGGGGAAATATTATGTAAATTAGGCCTTTTATCGTTTCTGTGGAGTTTTTCTCCTTCTTCACTGCATTATTGAAAAAAGGGGGGAATGCTTATTCAAGCACATAAATAACTTGCAGAAACTTTTTGAAACTTTCAACTCATGTTTGGGACTAACACACATTCTAGGTTTTTTTGTCATTTAAATCTTTAAGTAAGTAACGTGATATTGTTAATATGTATTCCACAAGCTATACTTATGACATATTAAAACTTTTTTGATGAAAAAAATACATTAAAACGAATTATACTTTATAATTTGTGAATCAAAGTGGCATTTTTATGAAGAAAATATCGGCAAAACTGCATATTCGAATACAAAACTTAAAATTACTTAGAAATAATTTTCTTCAATATACGTATTTGTGTGTGTGTTATGAATTATGTATTCCAGCAAATAGTATTTTCAAATTGATTACGAATAGTCGACGCTCAAGAATATTTGCATAAATAGTTTTGGTGCGAAAATATTATTGCAACCTATTGGCGACATTACATGAAACGAAGCACATTGTTGCCAATTCAGCGCAAACAACACATGCGAAATATTGCGATTGCAAACTTGGCGAGTTATCTTGAACGTCGGTGATTATTGCGATAATACATAAGTACCAACTTGACAAATTGTGAATTGTTTTTTGTTTTGTTTAAAATTGTAGAATATTAAAACAGGCTGAGAAATACGGCAGCTTTCAGCATAGTATTTGGTACCTCCACATTATACTGTCGACCATTTCACAGAATTTAACACGTCACCAAATGTATTGTACAAGCTCAAGAACGGTTTTTGGCGACGTTTGTGGATTTGGAGAAATTGTTCTACGGTATAATACGTAAGTGCTTACTAAATTTAATCTTAAAAAGTAAGAACTTAAAATTTTGTTGATTCTGCTTATGTATAGTGTATGTATGTCATTTACTTTTGAAAAAGTATTTGCTAAGGTTTTTAGCACTTTTTTAAACTTTATTTCTTGTGTATTTTGTTTTTGAAAAAGCTCTGTACATCAGCTGTATGGCTACTTGAGATAAAGAGATACAAAAGAAAATAGAAGATACGTAGTCATATAATATAGACAAAACATATCAATAATATATTAAGTGTGAAAAACCGGTTTTGCTTATCTTTAAATACACTGTTTGGATTTAGTTTACCGAATATTTTAAGTACCACATATATGCTACTGCAAAAAGGAAAAAAATATTGTTGCTTTATTTAAATATACTGAGTTTTTAAAAACGTATAAAATACTTTTATCGACACATTCAGTTATATTGCACTAAAAAAATATTGCGACATATTTTTTTAAATATATGTATACTACAAAACGCAATCAATAATACATTTTAAAGAATTCTTTATACTTGTATATCCCATCTGAATTGAATACATATTGATAAGAAGATTTCTTATTCTCTTTCTTTTTCTTGGAAAGGAAAAAAAACTTGCTAGATATCTTTCAGCAATAGCATATTGTTAGTCTTATTCGATAGCTACAAAAGAAATACTTGTCATTTTTAATAAACTGAGGCTCTCCTTACATTCTATATAAAACAGTCACATTTCCATCTAGATTTCAAAATGCTTCAAAAATGGATGAAAGGAAAAAACCTGTAAGCTGCAGCAATTTCCCAAACCTTATATTCAAAGCGATACTAAAACGATGGATTTTTTTCGTTCACTACCCACTTTGTGGAAGTAGTCCTCTTAAGCCCTCCAGGCCTAGATGTGTCTGACACCTTTTTTTTTACTCTTTTTTTACGAAGCAAAAGCGATATTAGAAACAAAATAACATTTCGTGCATGGAAAAAAATGTACGGGAATAAATAACACGAAGAAAAAAAATATTATTCTCACAAAGCAGGCGTCAGTTTCACACGATATTTTTGATCGCTTTTAGATTTTTCTGAAGATGTTATTTTTGCTTCCAAGCCGCGGGTGATTCCGTCTACCGTGAAGCGGAAGAGGGGGAAAAGCGAAAAATGCATGAGACGCAGGATTAATACATCTCAACTCTTGCCGTCAATGACAGTCTTACGGTTGTGTTCGAATCGGGAATTGTTTTGACACTGGTTCGAGGGCTTTGTTGAGAATAATCAAACAATACGCGACAAGATGAACAGAGAGTATTCTGCTCTTAAATGAATAACTTGGAGCAGTTTGAAATGGGGAAAATGTGTTGTTTTGCCTTCGGCTAAATTTATTTTACTCTAATTTAATGTTCTTTTTGGCGAATTTTCAAGTTACATGTTAATTGTTGCTACCCTTAATATTATCTATCCATTTAAAAAAAAAATGCTCACAATTTTTGATTCTCCTCCATGGCTTAAAAAATCTCATTTAAAATTCAAACTACCACTCAATATCAGAAAACCAATCATACTTCGTTTTTGCATTACTTAAAGTATCATCAATCAATTAATTACTTATCCTGCAAATAGAAGTAAAAAAAAAGTTGTAAATTTTAAATTATAAGATTTTTCTTCAAAACCAAATATCTTTTTTTTTTATATCTTGTGTGATTTTGCATACTCTACACAAAGATATTATCAAAATATTATTTTATATATATATATATATATATATATATATATATATATATATATATATATAGCAAATCATGCAATACACATCGAAAAATTATTCAGTCAAAACATTCTCGGTAGCTATTTTTGTTCGGAAATATTCTGCTTCTGTGAATCGTTGTATAAAAAAAAAATTATTTTAATAATCCAATTAAAAATAAACTATTGTGTATTATATAATTAAAAATCAAGAAATTGTAGTATCTCCTTAATAGCGTTTTATTCAATAGATACCATTCGTAATTACGTGTACATTATGTTAAAACAACTGTTCTCTCTTATATTTACAAGTATAATGAAATTACATAATTCTGCAACCATAAGGTTTATATTATAAACATGTAAAATTTTTTTTTTTGCTCATTTTCAATAAAAAAAAATTTAACATTTTACGCATTTTGAGTTAAAATGCTTTTATAATGTAAAAATAGATTTTTTTGGACTGAATTGACTCTTGTTACTTTCATATATTTAAACAAAATAGAACATTTTTTTGAATAAAAAAATATTTTCTTGAAAAAATCTTTCAGCGACTCATCAGCTGCTGTTCTAAACTTTGAATTTAATTCAGAATATTTGTAATTGCACAAATGTCTACATTTTTTTTTAAACTTTAAAGTTTTTTTTTTTTTTTTTTACTTATAATAAGTTTTTGTTTTACGGAAAATTATTGTTTAAGAGGTAAAAAAGCTTATTTTTATAAATCAATGTTACCATTTAAACATCATACATTATTTTAACTACATATATTATTTCTATTTTTTAGGTTTCAGATTTAGAAAGGTATATTTAATAAAAACATTTGTAATTTATGAACTTTTGAAGACAAAATAAATTTTAATTTATGCAATAAATTTGTACTAAATATCAATTAATTTACAAAAATTTAACATTAAAATCAAATAGCATTCTAATACTTTGGTGCATTCGTATCTGTTTTTAATGAAATCATTTTATTTATAATCGCATAGTTTATTAATTACAAGGAAAATATATGTTACGATTTTCAATAATTTAAACTTATCCCTTGTTTTAACCATAAGTGTTTCTTTAATGGTTAAAAAATCAAATCATTTGAAATCAGAGTTGATTATTTAAGTGTATTTCATGAACAGTAAAATAGAATTTAAAAATTTCAAAAGAAAGAATAGTCAAATACATAAACGTGATTTCATTAAAACAAATTTTAGTCAATTAAATATAATAAACTGGTGACAAAGAAACTCAAGGAGAAAAATCCGTACCTCAGATCTAGAGGGAAACGAAAAAGGAAATCATTGACAGTTTAATAGCGATGGAAAAAAAGAGAAAAAAAAATCTTAGAGGAAACAGGTGTTCTAATTCTCATCATGTACTGGTTGACATTAAACGAATCTCATCTGTAAATAATTAAAATACTTATTTCTTATTTTATTTTTGAATCCCAGAATATCGCCGTTAAGAAATAAAATATATGTTTCGTATACTTTAGCAAAATAGAGATAGAATCAAAATTGTGTTTATTGATCGATATTTTCTTTAACAACTTACATTTCGCTTAGTATTTACTTAAAGGAAAAATAATAGAAATTATACTTCAAAAAACAATGGCATACCATAAAATATGCATGCAAATCTGAGATTTAATGAGAGTAAATACATCTTTATAAATACCTTTCTTAACTTTCCATTCTTTTCTTTAAATTTGGTAATTCTATAATTCACGAAAATATAATTATATAAAGCATTTTTTTATTTCGTGTATATGTTTATTTCGGCAAAAGAATAACTATGTTTATACTCAGAAAATATGATTAAAATACGTTGAAAGTCACTAACACTCGGGGAAGGTTTAAGGGAAAAATTAATTTTCGAATATATATAACTTTTTTTTCTTATTTTCACATATTTCAATTAACACAATTGTAAAAATATTTCTGTATAATTATTGGGCTTTAAATTATATATCCGATGGATTTTATTACAATTTTAAACTAATATTTTTTTAATTGTTTTTAATTCTAATTTAATAATTTTGCATGCACACATATTATTCTAATCAATTTTAAGTATTCCATCTCGCTTAAATCTTGTGGTGGAAATTTAATTTATTTAAATAATAAGTGAGAAACCTTGATAAAAAGCTATAATTTGGCACATCTATTCTTATTCAAACTATGAACTTGTATGCTTTAAATTTAAGGTATTCGACTACTTATTATTATCTTTTTTTTACCAAAAAGTAGAGATATGGGGACTTTTTTGTGGATTTTAAATTTGTTTAGAACATTTTACGAAAAATATGTTAAAATTAAGAAGAGGAAAAGAAATTATTACTAAAATGGGAAAAAAATAATTAAAATTTTCAAAAAATAACATAAACGAGACCAATTCTGTACTAAAAGTTTATAAACAAATTTTAAATTTTTAAACTTTGATGCGTTGCTATGTTATTCATTTTTGAAATGACCGTCAGGAGAAGAAATATTTTAATTTTTACAAAAACGAAAGCACTTTATCTTATTTATTATATGAAATTGCTTAAAAAACAGTGATTATATTCACGTAAGGGACTGTAAATTTTGTAATAACACAGTGATTGATAAACCTGAAGGTTTAAACACTTCTACTATTGCACAGAATAGACATAAAAAATATTATTTTCAAAACTTTTCAACAATTGCCGTCTCCGTTTGAGCATTTTCAAAAAAACACATTTCGAGTAAAACGCGTTTTAAAGTATGACATATATATCTTAGTTAAAGTAATGGCATCTGCTTTTACTAAAACAATAGTAGTCTTTGTTCTGCTGAACGGAAAATAATAAACTTAGAATTTTTATAAAGCTATTAAAATGGCCTATAAAATAAAACAAAGAAAAAAATTGTCAATTTTTGGACAGTTGGATACTTTAATAACTCAACACAAACAATATATTAAAATTCATGAATTATCAAAAACATTCATAACAACAATATAATAAAAACCACTATAGAATTAAGATAGAACCCTTAATAGTTAAGATCACCGATAAAATCAAAATTCAATCATCAGCATCAATATAAAAATGATATACACCTATGGTGTCATTAATCAGATTCAAAATGATTTGAGTTCAATAAGAACAAATAAATCAATAAATCTTCAGTAAAACCATAATAACATACATTTAGATAATAATTACATTTATGTAATAATCATCAATAATATTTATCGAGAACCATCGATATAACTGTTATTTTATATAATGAAAAGTTAGATAGAATATACGAAAAAGAGCAGATCCAGAAGTTAAATACTAACCTAGAACAGTTCCAGACAGAAATACAGTAAAAACAAACCTGCCTTGTCTGCATAAAATCCCATGCAAGAAATAAAGCTGCGCCAACCAACCACAGATTTGGAAGATGTATGATTATTTTTAATGTGTATGAATCTTAAAAATCCATCCAAAAAAAGTGAAAGAAGGGGCTTCTATATTGGGCATGTAGAGAATGCTCAAACATGTTATTACAAACTCCAAAATGTTCTAGAGGTTATATTTCTTATTTGTTGCCGAGATTTTCAGACTATTATGTTTATTATTGTTTATTTTCAAAGCGTAGTGTAGTCTATGATGAAATTGTAGAAGTGAATCATCGTTTTTTCTTCTTTTTGTATTGTTATCACATACTTCTCCTTATTATTTTTTTTTGGTGGTGCCCATTTGTTCAACTCTTTTTTGTGTCTTTTATGGAAGAACATTAAACCAGAGTGATTTCCGTAATAATAACGTAGCGTTCGAAATAAGTAACAGACGAATTTCAAGGTCAGGTAACTAATTCCACTTGCGGTGTGACAGACACAAAAGTGTCGGCCTTTTTTACTTTCAACGGATGGAACTTTTATTATTTTCTGGAACTCTTAGAGCACCGGCCTGTAATTGGTTTCTTTTAGTATGAGGCGTTAGAAAAATACATGTCCATCGCCGTATTCAACAAACAATGCAGCGTATACTGTCGTAATTTGTTTCTTGGAACAACGTTAACAATAAAGGTTCTACTCGTACGTGGCAAGAAGAAGTAATAAATTATTTTCTCGAATGTCAGTGTTCTAGAACAAAAAGTACTGAATATGAGATTTATCAGAAGGTGCTGAATGTTTGAAAATGTATACTGACTTTTGATTATGTAAAGTGTAATAAAATTTATTAAGTCTTTAAAAATATTATTAAAGGGTCTCTGCACCTTTTAAATTAAATATTTTTGTATGTAACAGCTTCTATTTATGTGTATTACTAGTTTTTATTAATATTATAGGTTGGATGAAGATGATAAATCAATAATAAATAAAGGATCAGATTAAATCGTTCATTACTCAATTTGTAACGGATTCTCCCCGTTCCCATTTGCTAGTCCTCTAGAAGGAATATTTCTAACAAACTGTTTGATTTTAGAACCTTTTTCTGTGAAGAAACCAACCCCGATTTTTGTAAAACGGAACTACTGTTTAAATAAGTGGATTGAGTTCGCGCGCGAGAGAAAAAGAGATGTTTACTGTTGGACATGTTGTTATTCAGAGTTTGAAACGTTGGTTTATCCCGAAAAAGGGTTTGAGATCCTCTCGGTGCGAGTTCGAGGAATGAAGCTGAGTATCTGTGTATTTAATGATAAGCATTTTTTTCATATAAAATGATATAATTGACTCGTCCTCCGTCATAAGCATTATTAAAAGTTGATAATAATTGAAAAATTACGAAATAAAATTTTTTTAATGATTGTTTTTCATTTCACCAACACTTACACCACCGAGAGTGATGAATTATGTTATACAGTAGAACGTCGTTTATCCGAATCAATAGGGACCGGACACCGTTCGGATACGCGATTGCTCAGATAACCGAAAACCGAATGCGTTTATGAAACCGGATACTATACGAATATTGAAAATCATCACATGCGGGAAACGTGCTTGAAAAAAAGGCAAAATAGGTGCAAAATTTCGTAATTTTACCTTTATTGTGGAAAATAATCACTTATTTTTCGCTGTACCATTGTGCACAGTTTTTTCGCTGCAAGGTCTTTCATTTTCTTGAGCAGCAGTAGTTGAGTAGGACAGCACTCTTTTTGTTGTTCGTACCACTCCATAGCTGTCCCAAACGCAGAAAACGCGTCTGTATTTGATGGACCCTTGCTATATCCGTTGTTGTTGTTGTCCTCGTCTTCATCCGATTTATCATCTACAGGGTCGGATTCTTCTTGCACAGAAGTCACAATCTCGTCATCATTTAGCATCCACAGTCTTCTGCATCACGCATCCATTCCCCAAATATCCCTCACCTTGGGTTTTCCCGTCACTTATGGCCTCACGCTAAACAACTGTTGAGCCTTGCACTGTTCGAAAACGTATTCATATACAGTACATGTAATTGACAACAAACAAAACTAGTCCTCATATACGACGCTCCGGATAATAAACGTTCGGATAAACGACGTATAGATGAAATGGTAATGCCTAATCTAATTTGCGCCATAAATAAACTAACTTTAAAGCAAGCAAAAGATTTTTTATTCCTAAGCGTATGAGTACTATTAAAACAACTGTAGTTCTTTAAATGAAAGGAAGATTAAGAAGAAAAGTGCAAAAGTTTGATTAAAATGACATATTTATTTATTTATTGCGTTATCCCAAAGTTCAGAAAACATTTGCTTTAAGATAATACCATATGATGAACGTAAAATCCACTATTTAGTATATATTCCTGATTTCATAATTATCATAAGGCAATGCAATATTTTCTTAATTACTTCAAGAGTAAATTTTAAAAAAGCTAAGATATTAAAGACAAAATGAAACATTCTTGTTGAAAAGTAATAAAAAAAAAAATCAAAATTGTCATCACATTTTAAGGAAATCACGGGAATGCCGAAAAATTCCAATTTGGATGGGGTGTTTTGTAAAAATGCTTTTATATGCATCATAACACATGTATATCATAGGTAGTGCTGAATTAAATAGAATTAAGATTCAAGGATTGTTTCAGTAATTCCAAAGCGTCAACGCGTAATTTTTATGTCTTATGAAAATGAGCTTCCGCTGCTTTAATTTTCTGTGCGGAAACGTTACCTAGCATTTGTTCGGTCTTTTAATTCACTCTTTCAGAAAACTTGCCCTTTGAAAAGAAAATCTTTATGGCTTGCAAAAAGTGTGACTTTAATTATATCGTTATGTGGTACTTTTGTATAATTTGCCGCTTTCTATAAGATGACAGCTGTAATAATAGGCCTTGCCATTTCAGCAACTGAAAAGGATGGAGAGATGTTGATTTGATAACTACAACTTTTTAGGTTGCGTTCTTATTGAGATTCTGTTTTTATTTTTGAAAAAAATTATGATTTTGGACTGTTTCGTAAGAGAAAATTACGGACGTCAGTTGTATTTCTTTTATTTCCTACAATCTTAAATTGCTTTATGCACATACAAACAGAGAATCCCATTGTTCTTTTGCACCATGTCTCTTGAGTAGAGGAAAAGAAACCACACATAAAAAAGGAAAAGTTTTTGGTTGTTAAAAAGTTATCCATGTAGACTTGTTATTATTTTTCAATTCAGTTTTTGGGAGTTTTATAACAGTACGCATTTTTCTACTAAGATTGTGAAGATTGTAAGAATCTGTGAAATCGTTTTTTGAAATTGTTGAACACATCATACCAAGAAATAATTTATATAAATGACTACTAGCTTTTAAAATGCTTAGGCAACTATTCAGTTTGTTAATATATAGTTACAAAAATTATAAAGTTAAATTTTAATCTTGAAATACTACAATTAAAAAGAAGGATGAATACAAAAAAATTTAAGCGTAAATCTCAACAATGTTTAGATATATGTTTATACAGATTGTTTAAATTTCTATTTATAACCCTTATACATAATTAAAAGTTATATTTAAATTCAAAATAAAACTTCTATTTTAAGCTAACATTTAATACCATTTTAATAATTCAGTACTTGAAATTAAGCGGCGATCTATAATTATATTCAATATTATATAAACATACACAGTAGAAGATTAAATATATTTGGAGAAAAATTATAACGTATATACATACGAGTACGTAAAATAATTTTCCTTATAAATAATTGCGGTGACGTATAGCCACCCCTTACACTAATTCCTTCCTGTCTATCTGAAAATCCTGCCGGATGTGTAGTCGGACTTAAATGATCAAAATACATAATTGCAATTCAAACATTTATTGATGCTTATCAGTAAATACGCTTATACATAACACAAATCAAGTTAAAATAAATAAAGCAGAGTGGAGTAATAAAGTGGGGTAAAAATACTAGCGGAATCTACAGAATTTCAACTGAATCTAGGAAAGCTTAAACGCGCACAATTACAACTACACCACACGCGAATAATCTGAATTTCTTAATCTGAGTCACTGACCTTATATTTTACAACGGCGGTTCCTTCGTGACGACTTCAGGCCCTTTTTAATGGGTGGAAGAATTGGTGAAGACTCCACGCTGAGTAGTAATGAATTTCACTATTTTCAATCCACTTCTCTTCGCGTACATCCACTCGTATCAGGCTAGCTATACTTGTCAACAACTTCGTGTCGACTTCTCGATCTTTAATTCACTTGACTTCTCACTTCCTATCACTTCGCTTCTTAACTCGTGAAAACCGAACTTATAAAATATATCTTATTTACATAAATCACGCCTGGCTCTATCTCGGTGAAGATTGGTTGAACTAAATAAATTGCTTTAAGAAAAATAGAAGAGGTAGTTAAAGACCGTATAGATACGTCACATAATTATCTAGAAAGTTAAGCACTAGACTAAGTAATTTACCACTAAATACCAAGTTGTGGTGATTAGAAATTTCTTACTTATTAATCAACAGCAATGCTTGCAACGTAATGTGTAAAAATAAAGTGTGCTTCTTCGGCACAGTAGAATATTTCAAACAAAACGCATTGCATCAATCCAATGCACAGAAAGCAACAGGTCATATATTCTGATCCATTTACCTCTACTATACACACTCATATAGAATGATTACTCTTCTTTACATCACACGTTATAAAACCTCAGAGTCCACGCGTATAGTGGAACGAAGTTCCATCTTATACAATGGTCTTCTTTCACTGTGGTTCAGAATTGCCAGTTCCGCCACTAACAGTCATATTATGTCAATTCAGGAATGCATTGATTTCGGAGAGAGAAGAGCCAAGTTGTCAGAGCAACAAGATACCTTGGGTATCAAAGGGTCATTGCATATGCATGCGCATTAGAATGGTTAGGTGACAAACCTTCAGTAGTCAAGGTCATCGGGTGCATTTACCGACATATCAATTATACGGGGCCCCCAAGCTACAGGGGACCCAAAATGTGTAATTACAGTCCCACTAACAGGGCTTTCACATCTAAAGTTGGACCCCATAGAAATTTTGATGCAGTGTTCTTTCAGAATTAACTACGCCAGTGTCAAGGACGTTTTAAGGCATGGATCTCAGCCTTGGAAAAGTTCTTGGAAGCCTTATCGTGTTCTTGACTCAACCTTAATAGGATCATTATCCGTGTTATTTCAAGTTTCGAATGTTATTTCCGAACATATTATCTGAAAAATTACGAATTTCGAGCTATAAGCCAACTGGGAAAAGTGGCAAGACTGCATTATTATGTTTTGTTATAAGCCTAGGTCTACCACATTACACCATCATTCAGTCTAGTCGATTTTTGCTGTCAGATGGTGACCCACGCTCGTTTATTTGTCACGGGCTACAGCTTGACAGCGTATGCTACCTACTGCCTAGATAAAAGGGTCACCGGTGAGCCCTGCTTTTGCTTAGAGGTCCATAGATTCAAGAAATACTAAGGCATCACTGTCGGCGGGGATTAAGATTGCCATACTACAGTTAAAACTTTTAAAGGACAACTGTTTATAAGAGAGAAATCTGAAGAACTCAAAATGACTATGCAAAGAGGAGTGGTCTTCCTACCCCGGAGTTTGTTAACTTCTTTATAAAGAGAATCAAACCACCTCTCATTATTTTAATCAAAATTTTATTATGCTTAATGAAAAACAGAAATCAGTTATTTGTACTGTATTACCAAAATTTGATTTCTGAAGATTTAACGTTATCAATATTATTAAAAGGAAAAAGAAACTCTTTATTATATTTAAATACAGGTGTCAATTTTTTTTAATTTTTAAATAAAATTTGCAAGACTTAAATCTCGTTAAAATTATGCGAACGGTGAAATTTTTACGTACATCTGCAATATAATTTCATTTAAAACCTTTTTCAAGGATGAAAATCAGATTCAAATTGCAGTGTGGCATATTTATGGAAAATAAAATCGTTTATTCAGAATTCAACTAATGCTTCTTTGATAAAAAAATATGTAAAAACACCCAGAATGTTGCTTTACAAATTATTTAAAAACCACCCCAAATTTATGGAAAAATGTTATATCACTACTATATATCTAGAATACTTCTCGTACAGTCGTTCACTCTTGAGAATAAAGGAGTGGCTGCAATTGAAATTCCGTACGTCAAACTTTGCGTGCTTTCTAATCTGATTTGGGTGATTATTATGTTGTATATACGAAGTTCCGTTGAGACATTAAATGCTCATTCCATTTAGATATGAATACAGCAAAGCTGCTAACGTGTTGGCAGTTCTGATTGATGAAAGTAATTATGTAATCGTAAAAAAGAAATAGCTCACAATTTTTAGCCATGGTTCCTGATGAGGCTTCGAGTTTTAACTTCATGTACATCGACAAATAATTTCCATTTTTCAAAAAAAATAAAAAAATGGCAAAGATCGTGAGGGACACTGGTGAATTTTTTAAACAAAATCGAACAATTCATCTACACAGAATTCTTTAATAATCACTAGTTTCCAAGTCGGTTAAATGATTTTTCACAGTATGTACACAAATTCTAATGTTTAATGCATTCTAATGATAGTGAATACACTTTGGGGTATTAACATGAGAAGTTTTTGACATTAGAATATCGTACGTTTGTTTTTACATTACATTTGAATTATGTACGTAGGTCACTGAATTTTGCAGAAATGTATATACCGCTTACGGTAAGCGGCTTACCGTATATTGTTCTACTTAGCATTGGTATTATTTTAAAATGACATTTATACTTAGACCTGTTTGTTATACAAGTCTCAAATTATTCTTAAACTCATTGGTACTCATTTGGAAAGGGGCGCGAAAGAACTGTCAGAAAAATGCCTCTTAAAGTACCTTTCTGTCATGCACAAAGAAACATCAACTAAAACTGTTTTTTTTGTTCGTAAAAATTTAATCTCAAAGTTTCCAAACATTTTTTTATGCAAGAAATTTTCAAAACATTTTAATTAATTAGCATGAAATGTTCTATTATTAATTACTAAGTCCTTTTTTTAGAAAATAAACGCTAGATTATTGAATAATTTCTTTTATTTGTAATAAAGGTTAGCTACAACTAGCCTGTTACATATCCTGCGTAAGTAATTCACATGATTTACATGCATCTACATTAACCAATACTAAAGTATTTTCATAGACGCGTCTGACATTAAAGAGGACTTCACTACGTATCTCAGCTGTGATATTTTGTATTCTTCTGATTTTACCTTTTTATATTTTTGTGAATTAGTTTCAAGATGTGATTTTCTTTTGAAAACTTATTTTTAAATATTTTTTTTTTGAACGGATGATTAGATTTATGTTTGTTCTACTATCATTGTGTGTTTTTCTGTTATTTATATGATAATGTATTCTATTTAAGAAAAGAATAACTCCACAAAAATTGCAAAACAATTAGTTTAACGGACGCACTAGAAATAACAAATCTACGTTTACTAAAACTTTCTGCACACCTTTTGCTCATTTTCTTTGGCATTATGGATAATTATAAGAATGTAAGGAAGACAGAAAAAAATTAAAATACTCCCAAATGTCTGAATGTTAAAAAAGGACAAATAAATTGCATGTAAGTACGTCTGATCATGCGTAGTATCAATTGTCATTAGAAAACAAGATGTACGCGAGAGCTATTCCAAATAAATCGGCGCATGAAGTTCGCATTGCGCGAACGCGGAAACTGAAACATACATCCCTTATTTTGATGGATTAAGTTATAGCATATACTTTTGAAGAATAAATAGTTGTTAGAATCCATAGCACTTCGGATTTACTAACACTGATCCTTTTCAATGTTTCTAATCAAACTTTGTTTGAATCCTTTCGTCCAGGTTTTCATTATATGCATTTAAATTAAAAATTAATTAAATACTTATTTTATTTAAAAACTCATGTCAAAATTATCTTTTAAAAATACAACAATGCTTCTAAAATATTTTGAGGGGCAATACCTAAAATAAAAGGTTATATCAAAGCTTTATTTTATATACTTTATACCTTATATACTTATATACCTTAATTTTTCCAGTCACTTTACTAATTAAAAGATTCTTATTTACAGTTACTTTCAAAGAAAGTTCTAGACATACTCAAAATGGTCCAACATCAATCAAATCAGGAATTCACATTCCATGAATCATTCGTCCGATTTCTATACAATTTATTCAAATAGAAGTTCTCGCTCGCACTGTGCATGCCTCATTATCCCGTTATTTATTATTCAATGCCATGGGGAAGGTGCGTAAGTTTTGATTCAATCAGTCTCAGGAACTGATCTGTAGTGCTAAGCTTCCATTTTAATTAACGGTTTTAAATCGTTGAAACCATTCACTGAGTTTGGAAAATAAAGATATAGAAGTTTTCAAAAATTATATATCTCTCTTTTCTCTTGGAAAAGGATTTATCTTCGGATAATGATTTCGAAAAGTTCATTTCCCTGGCACGGACGGAACGAATTTGATCGTGATTAATTCGAAACATTTCCAACAAAACGGTTTAATTATTTCATGGAACATTTCAAAAAGGTAATGGAAACCTTTTAATGTGAAATGAAAGGTGTGTTTGATAACTCTTCCAAGACCAAAGCTCAATTTGTTAGATAGATAAATTATTCAATTTTCTGTTCAAAGTTTTATTCGGGTTTTGCTTTAAATAGAACCGATAGGAAATATTTTAGAGATATAAATAAGATATTGGAGAGTTCTAGTTAAATGCGTCTAGTTTAATTTAGTTAAACTACCATGTAAGAGTAGTAATGCGTAATATATTTGTAGAATATTCATTTTAAAGAAGTAGCAATCAGGATTTTAATTATCTGTTACACTTGAGTGATAGTTGCAAAGGCTTCACATGAGCAATTAAAAGCATGTTATAATAAATGCTTACAATACAGGCAAGATAGCGTTTTTAATAAATAACTAGAACACAAGAATTTTCAAATTGATGTACATTTGCATATGTTACAATTATATCTCACAATGAATCTATTCCATGACTTTCAAGAGAATTTTAAATTTATTTCTGTGAAAAAGACCGTTACATATTATACAATCCACCAATCCCATCAAAATCTTAAAATGGCGCCAAAGGCTGCGATTTGCAGCCAATTGTGGAAAACTATCCCGCGTATGTTAAACACGATAATCTTAATCACACTTGCTCGAAAATAATAACACGGCGTATTATTATATTCTTCGTATATTTTGTTGTGAAAAATTATTCTAATTTGAGACTTTTTTTTTACAGAGAAGGCCGTGGGGTATTTCAAAACTTCAGTGGCGTATATAAGAGTGGAATTTGGAAGCCCCTCCAATGGACCAAAAATGCTTAATTTTTAATATAATAATTATGCGTCTAGGTGATTTCATCTACGGTTTTTTAACGTAATCATTCCCCTGTGAAAGCACTCTTTGTACGCCACGGCTAATACGTAAGTGGCGTAATCGAAATAAATAAGTCAATTTGCGGTAAATTTGAACACATTTATGGCATTTCAGGTTTTCTTGAGTAATCTAGTTACTAAAAATCTTTCGTTTATTTGAAGTATATATAATTTTTCTAAATCATCGTCAAATTATTTATTGACGGGCTTATACGAAAAGAACATGTGCGAAAATTTGTTTTCATGCATGTGTGCAAACGATGACAGCATTTGGCGATGTTTTTGGTTTGGAGGTGTCTTTTGATTAATGAAACTGGTATAATACATAAGTACCAAAAGGTAAAGAAATGAAAGAAGTTTAATAAATATTAAACATTAGGAGTGCAATTTTATACCTTATTCTCTCTCTCTCTCTCTTGTTTAATACTTCGAAGTATATGCAATGAATATATATGTATAGCTGTACTAGACACAGCATTACTAAAATTTACACAAATTGAAAAAGAAAATAAAAATATTTGAGACACAAATATATTTTTAATGTTTAAATATTAGGTGAAATTTTTTTATATGATTTATGAAGTAATTAATTGTCGCTGAAATATTTGTGAATGCATTTTATTATTAACAAGTCATCATTTATATTATTCTTTATAAGGAAGAAATTGTAATTTAGAAAAAAAATCAGCATGTTACTCAAAAAGAATCACCTTAATTTTAAGTAAGTTTAATACATTCTATGGTACAACCCCTCTATAGATGCATGTTTTTAAAAAGAAAAAAAGCAAGTAATATTTCATTTTAAATGAATCAATTGTCATCATGTTTTATATTTGCCTAATAATTTCCAATAATTTTTATTGGTAGAAAAAGTATCCCGCAATAACTAATTAAAAAAAAAGAAAATAAGAATTAGCTAAGCAATCGAGTTAAATGCAGCTTCATTATGTTTAAAGTAAGTGTTTAATGATATAGTATTTTAGGTCACAAGTATGTTATTATTTCGTTGCTCGTTACTAGTAATTGGATATTTTCTCTCTTAAATATATAAATCAGTTGAATTATTTCCTCTATTCTATTTAAAATTTTCTTTCCCAAAAATAAAAGTAAAATGATTTTCCGATCGATTTATTCTTTTTTTTCCTTCAAAACCAGGCTTTTCTTCTTTATAGGTGCTGAAAGGTCAGTTCCATTTCGATGGAAAGTTAACAAATGCATAAACCTCAATGAGTTCCAATAACGTTCCGGTGAAAACCTCATTTTCTTTTTCTTTTCTTCATTGGGAGTTATTCCCCCCTTTTTTTCTTACTGCAGGATTGCGTGCACGCATTACAATTGGCATTTCGCTGTTTGTGCACGGAATACAAATCCGCTTCTGTGTTTTCTTACCGGTCACACGCACACAACGTTATGACTTTGTGGTCAATCCGTGGAAAAGTGAAACACAGCACCGTGAGCTTATTTTTGTGAAGTCTGCTCTAAATTATGTAAGCGAACACTTATAAATCTTGTGGTCTATTTCAATAAATGTGTCTGAAAGATGAATTTTTTTTGTAGATTGGCTCATGTTAACTAAATGTGAATATAAAAAAAAATTATGTTAAGACATTACGGCTAATTGATTATACAAGTTTTTGTAACTCTTAGAGCATATACACAAAGGCATACTCAAGATATTTTACGTCTGTTTTACTTTTTTAAGAAATATTTTACAACCGCTACTTGAAGACTAATGGCGAATGATAACGTTACTCTTAACCATGTAAAGGTGAAACAAAGGAAGTTGAAATTATACCAAATTTTCCTAACACAGCGTTTCTCAAACTGTGGCGTGTGCCCCTTAGGGGGCGTGATAACTCTAGGAAGGGTGGGGGAAGCATATTGAGAAATCAAAAACAGAAGATTATGTTTAAAAAAAATATTAATTTACTCAAATTGAACAAACAAAATACATTCTGGCATAATAAAAAATTAAAAATACACATTTATAATGATATAATACACTTATAAAAGTATGTATTTTAATTAAAAACACAATATAGTTTATAATTAATATAACAATGCTAACTTAGGAACAAGTTTAATAATTCTCAGTAACCCCATGGACTTGTAATTTATAAAATTATATATATAAACTAACACTGTACAATTTGTACGGCTTATAATTAATCATTTAAGTGCCAGTTAAATGTTACGCGATTCGCACCCCAACGCCACTGTTCTCCACGTAGGCGTGCGTATGTGATGTATATAGGGGAAGAAAAGGAATAAAAAAGCAAATCGTCTGAAATAAGTAAATCCTTCGCAAACACTGTCAAGGTTCTTATATTGCATTCCAAAGCCTTCGGATTATCTTGAAAGTTAGCAGTGCACAGAAAAAATTGTACTTCGGAAAGACGTACATATACATCCAGGGCACTGAACGCTTTGGCTGAGTGAGACGCTTACATATACGCCGATGCCACTTAAGAGGTTAAAGTCGTGTTATAGCCTTTGAGTCAAAGATTAGTATTATTGAATTCAATATTTTGTTATTGTATGGTGGGAAGGTTGATAAAAATTTTCATTGATAACTGGGTCGAATATATGGAAAGCGTAAGAAGCATTTTCCTAACATCTATATTTTGCCTCGTGTGATTTATGTATGCAAGATTATTCTAGACAGTTCATCTATTTTAAAAAAGATATACCCAATTTCAGGAGCATTTATTGCGAAAATCCTTATTTCAAATTAAGTAAATTGATTGTTTTCCATTGGGGGATATTTAGCATGAAAATTGCATTTTTTTAACCAATTATTTTAATGGCTTCATTTTCTTAGTAAATAAGTTGAAAAAAAATGATTAATCATTTTTTGAGTATTATACATGTCATATATGTGATGTATTGTGCCTTTTTATGTAACCGTAATAAAAATCTACTCTTTTTCTTAAATGAAAAAAAAGCAGACGACTAGAACACATAATAAGCATTTTATACTAGTATATAGATAGTATAAGACACGAAATTAAATAAAAAATTATTTCTTCATATTCCTGATTAACTAGAATATAATTTAAACCTTTAGTCACCAAAATGTAATTTTTCCTAAGCATTTTTTTTTCTTGCTATGTCTACAGTAAACATTTTGGACTAAATTCATAATCCAAATTTGGTTACTTTTCAATTTATATTCATTAAGACTCTTAAGTTTTCGATGAAAACAGAACGATAAAAAAAATCTTCTGAATATATTATCATATAAATCGACTTGAAGGATTATAAGCAACTAAAATTTAATTTCCCATGAAAAAAATAACTTCATCTGTAAATTCATCTCCATAGAGAGATAGTTAACGAAAACTATCTCCAATTTTTATATTTTTTCTAATTTATTTTATTTATTCTGTCAAGCATAAACATTCTTCATATGAAAAATGATTATAATAAAAATATTTCCCTTGTTTTCGAAATGTAAAACAGAAAACAAACAACAAAACTAAGTCCCTTTAGGAGTTATTAGATCACAGAAGTTCTATATTTAATAATGCGACAGCTTTTCGAATAAAACACATAGTCATCCATAGCTCGTACAGACAAAATAGACATTATTCGATTAGACGATTCTTCATGATGACATGTATAATACATACAAGGAAATGTGTACATGCAACTAATGCTCTGATAGCTCTAGTTCGAAACGGTCTTATGTATTCTAGGTTCACATATTCCCCTAACCACTCTGCTTGATGATATCAGTAGTCATTTCATATGTATTCTGAAATTCTATGACATTCAGGAAACAATAGTTAACATATATTGTCTTACATTTGCTAGCGCGACTATCACAATGTTCTTAATGCGCAGGGTAGTCCTTGAGTTTTATTATAGTATTTGTAAATATTCATTAATTGCCTTAATTCTAATTATATTTTACTCGAATGAAGATTTCCTTACAAATGATAGCATCAAAAATATTCTGTCCAATATCAGACATATTTCACTTAAGCGAAATAATTCAGTTTCTTACAATCAATTGTTACAATAGTTGTCCTGTTTTTTATTTTTTAAATTTTAAAAGTAATATCTTAACTTAGTTAAGTTTTATTTAGTTCAAATTACATAGAATTTCAACTTAATATTAAATTATTTCAATTTTTAAGCAAGAAATTTATATCAGGCAAATTTAGCAATTATTCTGTTGAGTGATTAGTGAGATCTGAATAATAACAATATTAGGTCAGTTTTTTATTTGGAACTGATTTTTTAAAATATGAATAATTTGATACTGCACGTTTGTATGTTATTTACT